>JAODAL010000138.1:0-130000 GCA_025379985.1 Phyllomedusa bahiana
CCCTTCTCCAGAATCCGGTCACATAATTGTTCTATTTACTAGAATGTATCCAGACCTTCTCCAGAATCCTGGTCATATAACTTGTTTTATTATTACATCTGGGAAATGTATCCAGACCCTTCTCCAGAATCCTGGTCATAGAACTTGTTATTTTTACATCTAAAAAATGTCTCCAGACCCTTCTCCAGAATCTGGGCCACTATAAACTTGTTATTATTTACATCTAGAAATTACCCAGACCCTTCTCAGAATCCGGCACTATAACTTGTTTATTTTACATCTAGAAATGTATCCAGACCCTACTCCAGAATCCTGGTCACTATAACTTGTTATATTATTACACTATAGAAATGTATCCAGACCCTTTCTGAACTCTGTAATGTAAATTCACGATGACAAGTTCCTCTGGCAGAGAGTTCCACAGTCTCACTGCTCTTACAGTAAAGAATCCCTTTCTATGTTTATGTAGAAACTTTCTTTCCACTGGGTATAGAGGGCGCCCCGTTGTTCTGGATACAGTCCTGGGTATAAATAGATCTTGGGAGAGATCTCTATATTGACCTCTAATATATTTATACATATTTATTATGTCCCCCCAAAGCCGTCTTAAACTAAACTAAATAACCCTAATCTTGCTAATCTTTCTGGGTACTGTAGTCCACCCAGTCCTTTTATTATTTTTGTTGCCGCCTTTGTACCTGTTCAAGCTCCACACTGTCTTCCCTGTGCACTGGTGCCCATAACTGTACACAATATTCCATATGTGGTCTAACCAGTGACTTGTATAATGGGAGAATAATGCTCTGTCTATGACATTACTTAACTCCCATAGCACATGGGGGTGCATATCATCAGGACTTGGTGATTTGTCTATTTTAATCTTAAAGCGGAGCTGCAGCTCTTTCTGGGTTAGACAAGAAACATTTAAGGTGGAGTTTACCTCATTCCCCTGCTCATCAACATGAAGGTCATTTTCTTTAGTAAATACAGTGGAGATGAAATAGTTAAAAGGTTTGCCTTCTCCTCATCGCCCTCTACAATACCTCCCTCACTACTGTTCAAAGAGCCAACATTTTCAGTTTTAATGTTTTTACTATTTTTATAGTTAAAAAACATGTTGGGGTTAGTTTTACTCTCTTTGCCATCTGCCTTTCTGTCTCCAGCTTTGCTGCCTTTATCATTATTTTACACATTTTATTTTTTCCTTATAGCTTTTTAGTGCCTCCTCACTGCCCTCCTGTTTAAGTAGATACTATTATATTTTACTTTAGTCATGAGATGAGACATGTTATGAGCTCTGAGTGCACACAGGTTTCTACAGTTACCTGACCATAACTCTGTATCTGATTAGAGCAGAGAGCTGGATGGACTAAGCTTCAGAGCAAACTATTTGTCACTAATAAGGGATACGTCATTGTTTTCAGTCCTCACAGCACATTTATCTTGTGTTTACTGAAGAGATAACATCGTCGGCACTTGTCGGCTACTTACAGAGACACTAGATATGTTAATCACTGCTATAGAACCACCCACAGCCTGAGGAGACAATATGAGTGTAAAACTGCTTGTGACTCGTTGAAACAGCGCGGTGAGAAAACCCCTTTAACTTTTTTATGATTATTATAATTTTATTTGTAGAATGACAAAACAGCCTGTGTTAAACTTTTAATTTTTTTTTATATTTAATTTTTTTTAACTTTTTACTCCCTCTTGGCACCTAACACAATCGTTTTACAGTGCTCTACAATAGTAATTGACTTCTATGGGAAATTGTTGTGGGCATGCTCTGTGAGCTGGGAAGAGGTCAATGTGCAGAGAAAAGGGGATGAAAGCCGTGACTATCACCTGTTGTGAATAGTGAAATCATTGGTGTTACATTTCATCATAATCCTGTCTGCAAGGCTGAAGAGGAGACTACAGAAAAGTAATCTCTACAATGCAGGAATTATTGGGCTAAAGTGAAAACTAGAGGACTATATAAATTGTGATATGGTAAATTAATAGATAATCACCCAAAAAATGTTAAAAATAGTTTTTAAAAAAACATGATTTGAATAATTTCCGATGACACGTTCTCTTTAATCTACAAAAATTTAAGGAGAAAAGAAGAATTTCATTACAAGTTCTAGGTCTCGTTCTTTCAGCTTGTTGATGTCAGCTATTAAGGAATAATTATTACTTTTTACTCTACTTTACTGCATAATGGCCATAATGGTTAAAGGGGTTGTCTCACTACATTGATTCATCTTACCTCAGTCCTGTTTTCTTGATTTCACTTTGAATTCGGGGGCGTGTTTACTGGCTTCTACTAGGCTGCAGTGGAAGGCAGGTCTGTAGCTATAGCAACCAGTGCTGGCAGCCTATCAGGTGAGATCAAACAGGTCTGTAGCTATAGCGACCACAGGAGCTGATGCAGCCCATACAAGAGGGGATATCTCAGAATAGGTAGGACACTGGTAATGAACATATATTGCAAAGTGACTTGTTTTTGCAAGATATTTAACATAAAAACAATCATTGTAGCGAGACAACCCCTTTAAGGTCTTTAAAATTAGGAAATGTAAATAAAAAATGACTTTACAGGAAGAGTCTACATTGTATGAAAAACTAAATTTTTGTGAATTCTTATGAAAAATACACAAAAGCACACATAATGGGTATAAAGAGAGAGAACAAAAGATGTCTACTAGATATAAGACAGATATTCCTACTACAAGATCTAGTACACCAATAGAAGACACCATACCCCTGGAATCTGGGTAAAAAGTTCTCCAGTTCGCAGACATTACGAGCCAATCAAGTGCCGCACAGTAAGCACGTGACTGCTGAGGCCAATGATTGGTTATGGTCACATGCACGATATGACATCACTATTGTACATACTTGCCAACTTTTGGAAGTGACTTTCAGGGAGATTTTGAATTGCCACACCCCCTTGTCACATCTGTGTAACAGTTTTGGAGGAAAGCTGATAAGGGGATGCTGTATCATTTAGATTTACTGGACGTTGGATCTCCTAACCAGCATCCAAGCTGGGTAACACCATATTAATCAGCTTTCCTTCAGAGCCGAGCTACAATGGGGTCCCTCTGCACCAAGTGATGTCAGGGCAGCGTGTCATGATGCTTTACCCTGGCACCACCGCTATTTAAAGGGGTTGTTTCACTACATCAATTCATGTTACATCAGTCCTGTTTTCTTGTTTTCATTTTTGAATTCAGGGCCGTGTTTACTGGCTTCCACTAGGCTGCAGTAGAAGCCAAGTCTGTAGCTATAGCAACCAGTACTGGCAGCCTATTAGGAGAGATCACACAGGTCTGTAGCTATAGCAACCAGTGCTGGCCGCCTAACAGGCGAGCTCAAACCGGTCTGGAGCGATAGCAACCAGTGCTGGCAGCCTATCATGGGAGAGTAAACAGGTCTGTAGCTATAGCAACCTGAAGAGCTGATGCAGCTCATACAAGAGGGGATATCTAGGAATAGGTAGGACACTATTATTGGACATATATTGCAAAGTGACTTGTTTTTGCAAGATCTGTAACATAAAAAACAATTCTTGTAGTGCAACAACCCCTTTAAAGAGCAACCCACAGACAGTAAGAAAAAAAAAAAAGTCCTCAGATGTATAAAGTGGTTTAGCTGCCATATAGGCTTAGACTAAAACCGTCCAAACATTGTCAACTTGTGACTGTTTGGCCCCTTTTCAGCCATATATGCTGCACTAGTGTATACAGTATGCAGTGGGATTTTGACATGTTTTTTGGAGCGTTTTTCAGCACGGTTTTTGTCTTGGCTGTTAATATGTATGAGTGGAAATCTCATCAAAAACCTCTTCTGGAGAAGCGCGTTTCAGGCAAAGTTTTGATGCTGTTTTTGGCGCTGAAAAATCTGCGTCCAAATAAGCCTTGTGAACATTGCCTAATAGGCTCGCCCAAGAGTGTATTCTAAAAGTTACCAGTGCTTGATATGACTGCTACAAATAAAATACCGGCACTGTCCTCCTGGCAGTAAAACCGCCCCTGCCTGTGGTTTACCAGATTGGTGGAAAAACCTACTATAGCAGGAGATTTACCAACTCTTCAGGGAGATCGGGAGGACTCCCCCTTTTTAGGGAGTCTCCCCGACGATCAGGGAGAGTTGGTAAGTATGCTATTGTGGGACCAGTGATGATCACTAATGGGAGGGGACAGTACCTGTACCAATACCAGTACCTAGCAGGGCATCCAAAAATATCAGAGACCTCTTTAATATCTAAATAAGTGGGTCCCCAGCAGTTCAAAACAAAGCAGGGGTGCTCATACTTGTACATAAAAACTTTGCAGGACAAATCATAGGCAGTGAGCATGATGAAGAGGGAAGATGGGTTCAGATCCACATCAGATTTCCAAATGAAGAGGTATCAATCCATAATATCTATGGTCCAAATAGTGGAGGGAAGACATTTTTCAAAGACATGGAATCTAAAATTTTAAAGGACCCAGTGGTGAATAAGGTGGTGGGAGGTGACCTAAACGCGGTAGTCAGTCATATTGAAGACAGATCCAGAGGGAGGGAGGGAATTCTGCACTCTACAAGTGGGGAGTCATTTCTATCCCTATTTCTGGAACACACTGACCTTTGGACCCATGGGGGTATTACACCCGGAAGGAAGGGAATACTCTCATTTTTCACACTCTCATCACTCCTGGTCAAAAATTGACTACATTTTTCTGTCTCAACATCTACTGCCAAGAACACGGGAAGCTACAATAGGGGATCGGTTATATCAGATCATGACCAAAAAACTCTGGCCCTAGAGGATATTATTCCCCGTGGAACAGATTATATCTGGCGTTTCCCATCCTTCTTGGGGGGGGGACGAAAAATTCCAAGAATCACACAGGGATGGTGGTTAGAGTACCAAACGACAAACTCCCTACTGCTGACTCTCCGCAACTATATTGGGACAGGGCCCAAAAGCAGTGTTGAGGGGGGTTGATTGCATATGTATCTAGTAGAGAAAAAAAAAATTCTAGAAACCCTCAGCTCACTCAGTAAAAAATAAGGGAGGCATATTCTGTTTTTTCCCTAAACCTTCAAAAACAAAAAAGAAGTTTGGGGTGTACTACTAAAAAAGCCTATGAGATTGGCTAGAAAAAAGGGAGACAATAAAACGGTCTAAATTTGAAGCACATCTCTTCAGATACGGAAATAAAGCGGGAAAGTTACTAGCCAGATTCGCAAAAGGGGAATGATCCGGCCGCACACATTCCTTCCCTCTCAGAGATAAAAAGGATCACTTAAACATTTGGGGGCGGACATTCGGAAGTGTTACGTTCTTTCTATGCTGATCTTTACAGCAAGGAACACTTAAATGATGTCTCTTCTAAATCATGGTAGACAAAGTGAAGCTCCCAATGCTCTCGTCAGAAGAGAGGGATTGGGAGCACCAATTTCACTTCCAGAATTAGAAAGAGCTATAGCTTGTTTAAAACCACACAAAGCCCAGGCCCAGACGGATTCACCGGAAATTTTATAAAATCTAAAAGTACAGATATCCCTCATCTTTTAGCTCTCTACAATGTTTCTTATCGGGAAAATGAAATCCCAGCGCAGATGAACACTGCACACATTAAAGTCCTACCGGAAACCAGGAAAAGATCAGACCTTGTTCTTCTTACAGGCTAATTTCGTAATTAATGTTGACCTAAAATTACGGCAAAAATATTGGCGGATAGACTCGGAGGGACACCCCCAATTAATAGGAAAACAACAGGTGGGATTTGTTCAGAACAGGTCCGCGTGGCGAACATAAGAAAGGTACTCACCACCCTTGTGAAGTTAAAATGAGAGGCCATCTCCATAAAACACCTGCCCTCCTAACTATAGTTTGCAGAAAAGGCCTTTGATCGGGTAGACTGGGATGGCTGGGACTAGTTCTGGACAAAAATTTCACTTAAGGGACCTTTCAGAACCTTTATAGCTTCCCTGTATACTGCCCCAATGGCCCGTATATGCATTCCTGGCTTCCTTTCAGCCCCATTCTTATTACAAAGAGGAACGAGACAGGGATGTCCTTTATCCCCTCTTCTGTTCAATCTTGATTGAACCCTTGGCTAGGTTCTTGCTGTCATCTTCTACATTCAAGAGCATTGGGGGGGGGGAAAAGGGAAAGTCAAATTGGCTTTGTTCGCCGATGACATAAATCTTTTTTATGAAAAACCGGATTTGGGACCTGGAACCCCTACTACTTCACTCAGGGTATTTAGCCATTTTTTCTGGTTTTAAAATTAATGAGTCTAAATCAGAACTCTTGAACATCGCTAAGAGACCCAACACTGCTTTGCCCCCTTATGTACCAAAATTTGTAACAATAGCCAAATCCGCAATTAAATATTTAGGTATCCAAAATTGGACAAACCCAGATTCTCTATATAGATTAATTTCCCCTCCCATTATTCTGAAAGGGGTAAGAGAATTGCACAGATGGGAGAAACTCCCCCTCCCGCTATTGGCAAAATGCATTTGGTTAAATGATGAGCTTTCAAAACTTCTGTATACCTCTCCAAACAACCCCTCTTCTTTTAAAACATTCAGACTTTAAAAGATTATCCAAGCGCCTTTTCAAGGTTTATATGGGCTCGAGACGTCCTAGGATGCCTGGCTAAATTAATGTTGCCGAGGGCGCAGGGGGGGATGAATTTCCCAGATGTGAGGAAATACAACCTGGGTTGCCTTTTCAGACATTGCATTGATTGGATCAACAAAAAACCCCCTTTTTTTTCTAATTTTAGCAAGAGAAACAGATCTGGCAAACCCCTGGAATTTGTCAGCTCTCCTACATACCAAATTTGCATCTCTACCCCCGCACATCAAGGGAAGTGTCCTCATGAAAGACACTTAGCAGATGGAAAGCCAGTAGGAAAAATATATAACATCCCCTTTTTTATAAGTAATAATGCCTTTTAGATACCACCCAGAATTCCACAAGGAAATTCATAATAACCACTTAAGAATATGGGGGGAAAAGGGGGTGAATTTTCTTCGGATCTTTATGATGTTCAACACCATGACTTTTTCTCTTTCCAAAATTTAAGAACTATGTATAATCTACATAACTCTCATTTCTTAGCCTATAGAAAAATTATTGGCTTTATCAAATCAAAAATATATAAACCTTAACAGGGAACTACCCATTAGCCCTTTAGATTCCTTAAATTGATGGGCCTCAGTAAAAGCGTCGCTGTCGCAAATATAAACAAATTGGGGAGAAAAAGATCAGAGGATTGGCACGAAAAACTTTTTGCAAAAATGGGAAAGGGAGTTTCCGGGAGATAAATATCCCTCAAATTATTTTAAAAGGGTGGAATAACATACGCAAGGCTGTTATCAGTGAGAAGTGGAGGAAACGACTTTAAATTCATACACCCTGCAATCTATGGATTTGATATTCCCCGCATCCTTTAGCCCAAACCGAATTACCGCTTGCCCCAAATGCTCTCAGCCCAAAAACAACTATGATTCATGGGAAAGTGGAGTGTGGGGCATCCAGCGATTGTGGAAAATAATAACTGAACAAATAAAAGCCGGGTTAGGGATCAAAATTAATTTATCCCCAAATATCCTCCTTTTTCATGATTTCCAGAAGGCACTAAATTCCCTCATTTGCTTCATATATTCTTACTAGCAACCAAACGATGTCTTCTAAATAAATAACTGGAGCCGGACCCTCCAGGTACCCTTGAAATATTTAATCAATTAAATATTACATGCAAATGGATCAAGTGGAAACCGAAATGGCAAAAAAATGCACAGACGGAAAATTTTTTCAAAAAATGGAGACCGTTCATTGAAAATGTTTAGAAAAAGAGGGAAATCCAACGAATAATGATCCCTTTAAAGATACAAGTTGGTATCTGAAAGCTTGCATCGCTAATTCATTGGGTAGATTAAAAATAACATGATGCAGCCCGGGGTTCAGTTCTTGTGGGTCTGGGGGCTTGTGGGGGAACAAAGTAGACTCAAGAAATTCAGTTGCCAGGAGAGGAATTGCTATGTTACTTTCGCCCACGGTGCTTCCACTATTTAAACCCCCCTTATTTTTTTTTATTTTTTTTTTTTATTATTTTTTACCACAATGTTTAATAGTTTTTAAGATGTTTAATGACCACAAGTTAATATTATCCTGTTTGAGGACATACTGCTTGTGGGCGTTAATTGCGGGCGAAATCCGTCCCCGCAATTACGCCGGCAATAAGCCGTGTGAACCAGGGCCCTTTTAGTTTTATAACGTGTTTCTCAAAATGACTTTACGATAAAAATAAGATTAACAAAGTGCATCAGGACTCCCCCCCCCCGCAAAAAAAAAAATAAATAAATTGGTTTATGCTGAACAAAAGACAGACATGTTGCATGTATCAACTTTTTACTTATGCAGAAAGATTTATGGCCCCAAAGAACTCCCCAAAATAATCCTGTGAGAGCAGTGACAAACCCTGATAATGACATTACTACAGTAGCAAAGTTTGCATTATGCACCTGGGCCAGTTTCTTCTCAGCCAGCTGTGGGTAACGTGCATCGCCAGAATAACCCTCCATCTGTGCACATCCTTCCTTCATGGTGGAAAGACCCAAGGGAATCCATCATCTCATCAGTAAGACAGGATGCAGTGTATAGGCAGCACTTAGAATATCCTCACCCGCCTGCTTAATATCAGTCAGAGGTATTCATCTGTTAGTATCCCCAATATTAGACTACTAGTGCACCAAGGTTACTGCCACTTACTACAGGTTTTAGAGCCACGTCAGACTAGAGTGCCTGGGGCCCACCAATGCTGTTGATTCTTGGCGTGCAAGAGTGGAGTTGATTCCTGGCGCCATCCTTTAGCTCAGTGGCCTGCAAAGTGCGGGAAACTACAACTCCCATCATGTATTTATATAATCTGTATCAGTGGGCACGATGGGAGTTGTAGTTTCCCAACAGCTGGAGAGCCACAGTTTGCAGACCGCTGCTTTAGCTACTGTACATGACTAAACAGGGCTCTCTGCCTGAAAAAGCAGCTCCAGGCCTTTCAGGGGGTTGTGGGGTTCCAGTGGTTGTTCCCCTTGCTCCCCTGTAGGCCAATCTGAACCTGTCTCAGAGGGTAAATCACTAGCATATAGTTTAGATGGGATAGATCCAAAGAGGGGAATAAAGGATGAAGAAAAATCTGGCACCGTGACTAATTTTATGTAAAGACCTATATTAGAAAAACAGGCCATTTCTATTTAGCAATACTAGTGTACTAAATATTAGGTAGGTGTCTGCTGCAAAAACCTCTCCTCACCGATTTCCCCACTGCTTCCCTTCTAAGGCTATGTTCACACGGCGTAATTGAGCCGCATATTTGCGCTCTAATACGGGCAACATGTGCGCAGAAATTACGGTAATCCACAGTTCTCATAGAGAACTATGGATTACGCCTCCTCTCCCCGTTCCTACAATGTGATCATATTGTAGGCGCGGGGAGATAAGTGACAGGTCAATTATTCGCGGCAATTACGCACCGCAAGTAACGAAGGTCTATAGGGCTGGAGGGCTGCTGCTGCCCCCCCCTCTCTCCCCATGGGGGTACGTGCGTATTAGCGCGAGCCCCCGAAAGACACGATGTACTGCGGCGCGTACTGTACGCGCCGCAGTACATCGTGTAAACATACTCTAAGGATATATTCACACGGGGCGCATTTTGGGCGTATTGAAGCGCAATTACGCGCTGAAAAGTGCCCCGCAATTACGTTAATTCATAGCTCTTGTAGAGAACCCTAAATTACACCGATCTTCCCCAACAGGTATTGAACGCCACCTTGATAGGTCACTTCTCCTCGGCGTTTACACGTCAGGGGATAATAAAAGTCTATGGGGCCGGTATCCCCTGTGCTTCAGAAGTACGCGCGGGCCAGCAACCTATTTCTAAAACATCCGATGCGTTCAATACCGCCGCAATATGCTGTGTGAGCATAGCCTAAGGCTATGTTCACACGGCTTAACTGCGGGACGTAATTACGCCCCGCAATTACGCCGTGTGCCCGGGGGCGGGGGGGCCGGCACCTCGCCGGCCCATAGACATTCACATGTCACTTATCTCCCCCCTCGGCGTATTCACCGAGCAGGGAGAGGAGACGTAATCCATAGTTCTCTATGAGAACTGTGGATTACCGTAATGACTGGGACGTATTCCAGCCGTAATTTGCGCACTCCGGCGCGTAATTACGGACTGAAATACGTCCAGTTTTAAGCCGTGTGAACATAGCCTAAGGGTATGTTCACACGGCTTAATTGCGGGACGTATTTCGTCCAGCAATTACGCCATCTGTATGGGGGCGGGGCGGGTGGGCCGGAAGCCCGCCGGCCCCATAGACATTCATTATTCTCGGCGCGTATACGCCGTGAATAGTTGACATGTCACTTCTCTCCCTGCTCGGACAATACAGAGATATAATCCATAGTTCTCTATGAGAGCTGTGGATTACCGTAATGACTGTGACGTATTTCAGCCCGTAATTCGCGCAGTATGGCGTAAGATACGTCCCAAAATAAGCCATGTGAACATAGCCTTATGCTCAGCAGGTCAACGCTGATCTCCACCTCCTCCTCTCTTCTCCATTGAAAATGGTCATTGCAGTCAATCACAGGCTGAGCAGTGGCTGAGCAGGCAACTCTTGTATTAAAACAGGACCAGGAAGTGGAGAACAGCAGCAGTGGAGGATCAGAAAGGCGAGTACTGCTATGTTCTTTTCTTAACACAATCTGCAGCTTTAAGACATATATAAAATTATACTTCCAGCGACCAAACCCAACCAAACAGATGCAAACACTGAAAAAAAAAAATCTAGAATTGTTTACAAAATGTCATTTTTGCCAAATGACGGGGTCACTTCCTTGTTTACCAGGAAGAGCTCAGCCCTTTTCGATAATGATTAGGGTTATAGTTGAATTTTTTCCAAAAATTGATTGAGGCCAACGCTAATCAACAAACTGGGATTTGGGTTGAATTTGATTTTTACCCGACTGCAAAGCACAACACTAAAAGCCACAAAAATATTAGGCAAAAAAATTCTACGTAGAGAAGGATTTTTTGCAGGTAACACAGTTTGAAAGGTAAAATTCGCTGTGTATAATATTACCTCTAAAGATGTGGAAACGTCAGACAAGTGATGCTATCTGTTCAATATGTCAATGGTATAAACAAACAGAAATGCTATGTAAATCAGCTACAAAAAGAACACAAAATTTAATGGGCAATGAATTAGGCACAAAAATGTTTAAACTCTGACCCGTCAATATTTCACTCAAGCCACGTTACAGATTAAAGTAACTTTCTATGTAGGAAAGGGTGGGAACAGTACAAAAAAAAAAAGAACATGGTTAATAATGATTCATGTTGTAATCTATTCATTATAGTAATAAAAAGGCTATTTTATATTTGCTGCACTGCTCCGTAAGGGTGAAAGGATTTTCGTGCCTCCTTCTCATACGCCCGTCCCCTCATACACAGGGCCCCTCATACACAGGGCCCCTCATACGCCCGTCTCCTCATACACAGGGCCCCTCATACGCCCGTCTCCTCATACACAGGGCCCCTCATACACAGGACCCCTCATACAGAGAACCCCTCATACACAGGGCCCCTCATACACAGGGCCCCTCATACACAGGGCCCGTCATACAGAGAACCCCTCATACACAGGGCCCCTCATATGCCCAGCCCCTCATACATAGGACCCATCATACACAGGGCCCCTCATACACTGGGCCCCTCATACAGAGAACCCCTCATACACAGGGCCCCTCATACGCCCGTCTCCTCATACACAGGTCCCCTCATACGCCCGTCTCCTCATACACAGGGCCCCTCATACGCCCGTCTCCTCATACACGGGTCGCCTCATACGCCCTCTCCTATACACAACCCCTGCCCGCCCTCAACGCCCGTCCTCAACCAGACCCTCATACCCGTCTCTCAACACGGGCCCCGTCATACGCCCCTCATACACAGACCCTCATACGGGGCCCTTTATACACAGGCCCCTCAACAAGGACCCCATACGCCCCTCAACACAGGGCCCCCATACGGCCCCCATACAGGACCCCTTTATAAAATAGACCCTCATACCACCCAATACACAGGCCCCTCTACGCCGTCTCTCATACACAGGCCCCTCTACCCCGCTCCATACACAGGGCCCCCTCATACCCCTCTCCTCATACACAGGCCCCTCAACCCGTCTCTCATACCAGGCCCCTCATACCCCGTCTCCCAACACAGCCCCCTCATACCCTCTCTCCTCATACACAGGCCCCCTCATAACGCCCGCTCCTCAACACAGGGCCCCCAACGCCGTCTCCAACACAGGCCCCTACGCCCGTCTCCTCATACATGGGGCCCCATACCCGCTCCTCATACACAGCCCCTCATACGAACCCCCCATACACAGGGCCCCTCAACGCCCGTCTCCTATCACAGGGCCCCCCATACCCCGTCTCTCAACACCCCTCATACACAGGCCCCTCAACGCCCGTCCTCATACACGGACCCCTCTCAAACCCCTCAACACAGGGCCCCCTATAGCCCCTCATACACAGGCCCCTCATACCCCTCTCCTCATACACGCCCTCTACCCCGCTCCTCATACACAGGGCCCTCATACGCCCCCCATCACAGGCCCCTCATGGCCCTCTACCAGGCCCCCAAAGCCCGCCCTCAACACAGGCCCCCTACGCCCGTCTCCTCATACACAGGACCCCTCCTACTCCCGTCTCCTCATACACAGGACCCCTCAACCCCTCTCCCATACACAGGCCCCTCATACGCCCCCCCATACACAGGCCCCCTCTAAACCCGTCCCTCATACACAGGCCCCTCATCGCCGCCCTCATACACAGGGCCCCCTCATACGCCTCTCCCAACACAGGGCCCCTCATACCCGTCTCCTATACACAGGCCCCCCTCATAGCCGTCCCTCATCACACCCCCCTATACCCGTCTCCTCATACACCGGCCCCCCATACGCCGTCTCCTCATACAACCCCCCCTCCCCCCAACACAGGCCCCTCATACCCCTCCCCATACACAGGCCCCTCATACCCCGCTCCTCAACACAGGCCCCTCAACCCTCACCTCATACCAGGCCCCTCAACCCGTCTCCTCATACACAGGCCCCTCATACGCCCCTCTCCTCAACCAGGCCCCCTACGCCCGTCTCCTCATACACAGGCCCCTCATACGCCCGTTTCCAACCCCCATACACAGGCCCCTCATACGCCCGTCTCCTCAACACAGGCCCCCTCATACGCCTCCCTCATACACAGGACCCCATAACGGCCCCTCAACACAGGCCCCTCATACACAGGCCCCCAACACAGGCCCCCCCCATAGCCCGCTCCTCATACACAGGCCCCTATACGCCCGTCTCCTCATACACAGGCCCCTAACCCCGCTCCCATACACAGGCCCCTATACCCTCTCCTCATACAGCCCCTATACGCCCTTCCTCTAACCAGGCCCCATACCCCGCTCCTCATACACAGGGCCCCTCAAATCCCCCCCGTCCTCAACACAGGCCCCCATACGCCCGTTCTCCTAACAGGCCCTCATACAAACCCCTCAAGCCCTCCCTCATACACAGGCCCCATACCCCCTCTCAACACAGGCCCCTCTACGCCTCTTCAACACAGGCCCCTCATACGCCCTCTCCTCATACACAGGGCCCCTCATAAACCCCTCCCCTCCTCATAACAGGCCCCTCATAGCCCCCTCATACAAGGCCCCCATCGCCCGCCCTCATACACAGGGCCCCTCATACGCCCGTCTCCCTACACAGGGCCCTCATACCCCGCTCCTCAACACAGGGCCCCTCATACGCCCGCTCTCCCCTCATACCAGGCCCCAACGCCCTCTCTCAACACAGACCCTCATACCGGCCCTCATACCCCTCTCCTCATACACACCCCTCATACCCCGTCCCTCAACAAGGACCTCATCGCCTCTCCTCAACCAGGCCCTCAACAGCCCCTCCTAACCGACCCCTCATACAAGCCCTATACCGGCCCTCATACAAGACCCCTCATACACAGGCCCCATACCCCTTTCTAACACGACCCTCTACGCCCGTCCTCATACACAGGCCCCCTCATACCCCGTCTCCCATACACAGGGCCCTAACGCCTTCCCTCAACACAGGCCCCTCATACGCCCGTCTCCTCATAACAGGCCCTCATAGCCGCCCCATACAAGGCCCCTCATACCCCGTCCCTCATACACAGGCCCCTCAACCCTCCCTCAACGCCCCTCATACCCCGTCCCTCATACACAGCCCCTCATATGAAACCCCTCATACACAGGCCCTCATACGCCCTCTTCATACACAGGACCCCTAAAAGCCCTCTCCCATAACAGGCCCCTCATACGCCCGTCTCCTCATACCAGGCCCTCATACAAGGCCCTCATACGCCCGTCTCTCATACACAGGCCCCTCATCGCCCGTCTCCTCATACCAGCCCCTCAACGCCCTCTCCTCAACAAAAGGGCCCCCCTCATACCCCCCCTCTAACGGGGCCCCTCATACGCCCGTCTCCTCATACACAGGACCCCCCATACGCCCCCTCTCAACACAGGCCCCTCATACCCGCCCCATACCGGCCCTAAGGCCCTCATACACAGGCCCCTCATACGCCGCTCCTCATCACAGGACCCCCTACCCCTCTCTCATACACAGGACCCCCCTCATACGCCCGTCTCCTCATACACAGGGCCCCCCTACGCCCGTCTCCTCATACAAGGCCCCCCTAAAAAGCCCGTCTCCCCATACACGGGCCCTCAACGCCCGTCTTCATACACAGGCCCCCCTACCCCGTCTCCCCATACACAGGCCCCCAACGCCCTCTCCTCATACACAGGCCCCTCATATAGAGAACCCCTCATACACAGGGCCCCTCATACGCCCGTCTCCTCATACACAGGGCCCCTCATACGCCCGTCTCCTCATACACAGGACCCCTCATACACAGGGCCCCTCATACGCCCGTCTCCTCATACACAGGGCCCCTCATACGCCCGTCTCCTCATACACAGGGCCCCTCATACGCCCGTCTCCTCATACACAGGGCCCCTCATACGCCCGTCTCCTCATACACAGGGCCCCTCATACGCCCGTCTCCTCATACACAGGGCCCCTCATACGCCCGTCTCCTCATACACAGGGCCCCCCTCATACGCCCGTCTCCTCATACACAGGGCCCCCCTCATACGCCCGTCTCCTCATACACAGGGCCCCCCTCATACGCCCGTCTCCTCATACACAGGGCCCCTCATACGCCCGTCTCCTCATACACAGGGCCCCTCATACGCCCGTCTCCTCATACACAGGACCCCTCATACGCCCGTCTCCTCATACACAGGACCCCCCTAATACGCCCGTCTCCTCATACACAGGACCCCCCTCATACGCCCGTCTCCTCATACACAGGGCCCCCCTCATACGCCGTCTGCCCATACACAGGGCCCCCCTCCTACGCCCGTCTCCTCATACACAGGGCCCCCCTCATACGCCCGTCTCCTCATACACAGGGCCCCCCTCATACGCCCGTCTCCTCATACACAGGGCCCCCCTCATACGCCCGTCTCCTCATACACAGGGCCCCTCATACGCCCGTCTCCTCATACACAGGGCCCCTCATACGCCCGTCTCCTCATACACAGGACCCCTCATACGCCCGTCTCCTCATACACAGGGCCCCTCATACGCCCGTCTCCTCATACACAGGGCCCCTCATACGCCCGTCTCCTCATACACAGGGCCCCCCCTCATACGCCCGTCTCCTCATACACAGGACCCCCCTCATACGCCCGTCTCCTCATACACAGGGCCCCTCATACGCCCGTCTCCTCATACACAGGGCCCCCCTCATACGCCCGTCTCCTCATACACAGGGCCCCTCATACGCCCGTCTCCTCATACACAGGGCCCCCTCATAAAGCCCGTCACCTCATACACAGGGCCCCCCTCATACGCCCGTCTCTCATACACAGGGCCCCTCATACGCCCGTCTCCTCATACACAGGGCCCCCCTCATACGCCCGTCTCCTCATACACAGGGCCCCCCTCATACGCCCGTCTTCTCATACACAGGGCCCCTCATACGCCCGTCTCCTCATACACAGGACCCCCCTAATACGCCCGTCTCCTCATACACAGGACCCCTCATACGCCCGTCTCCTCATACACAGGGCCCCTCATACGCCCGTCTCCTCATACACAGGGCCCCTCATACGCCCGTCTCCTCATACACAGGGCCCCCTTCATACGCCCGTCTCCTCATACACAGGGCCCCTCTACCCGTCTCCTCATACACAGGGCCCCTCATACGCCCGTCTCCTCATACACAGGACCCCTCATACGCCCGTCTCCTCATACACAGGGCCCCTCATACACAGGACCCCTCATACGCCCGTCTCCTCATACACAGGACCCCTCATACGCCCGTCTCCTCATACACAGGACCCCTCATACGCCCGTCTCCTCATACACAGGACCCCTCATACGCCCGTCTCCTCATACACAGGACCCCTCATACGCCCGTCTCCTCATACGCCCGTCTCCTCATACACAGGGCCCCTCATACGCCCGTCTCCTCATACACCCGTCTCCTCATACACAGGGCCCATCATACAGAGAACCCCTCATACACAGGGCCCCTCATACGCCCGTCTCCTCATACACCCGTCTCCTCATACACAGGGCCCCTTCATACGCCCGGTCTCCTCATACCCCGTCTCCTCATACACTTGTCCGTCATACAGAGAAAACCCCTCATCCCAGGCCCCTCATACCCCTATCTCCGTCATACACCCGTACACCTCATACTCAGGGCCCCTCATCTACGCCCCGTCGCTCCTCATACACCAGTGCCCCTCATACAAAGCCCGTCTCCTCATACGACAGGACCCCTCATAACGCCTGCTCCTCCATACAACAGGGCCCCTCAACACGCCCGTCTCCTCATACACCGGGCCCCCGTCATAACGCCCGCTCCTCATAACCTAGATCCCCTCATACGCCCGTCTCCTCATACTCCAGACTCCTTCATACACAACTACCCTGTATTGAGCTCTAGCCCCGCCCCTGGCTGCCCGGTCACATGACCTTTCTCACACTGTTCAGAGCTCTCCTGCTCCCGGATCCGGAACTAAAGAACGTTATGTTGTTTCCCGGGGACTCTCCTGACTGTGACACCGCTTCCCACGTGCTGCGGGCTGTATTTTGGTTTGCCCTCGGAACTTCCTGTCAGTGACGCCGGCCCCATGTGAATCAGGGTAATAGGAAATCAGCTGTCAGGTAATATTAATTAGATGTGATATTACCGGGAAGGGGAACTGGCAGCGGCCATACTGTGCGGGCTCTGCGGCCCCACAAGTGTCAGCGGCAGCCACATGTTACCGGCTAGTGATGTGTCTACATACAGTCATGTGGTGTAAAGCAGCTTATGGAACAGAGTGTATGAGTGGCACTGTGTATATTTACATCCTCCTGTGTACACTGTGTGTGTATATATATCCCCTGTATACGCTCTGTGCGCGCGTCCCCTGTATACGCTCTGTGCGCATGTGTCCCCTGTATACGCTCTGTGCGCGTGTCCCCACTATACGCTCTGTGCGCGTGTCGCCCCTGTATACGCTCTGTGCGCGTGTCCCCTGTATACGCTCTGTGCGCGCGTCCCCTGTTATAATACCTCTGTGCGCGCTTCCCCTGTATACGCGCTTGTGGCGGCGTGTCCCCCTGTATATACGCTCTGTGGCTCGTGTCCCCCCTGTAAAACGCTCTGTGCGCGCGTGTCCCCCCTGTATACAGCTCTGGCCGTGTCCCCCAGTATAAACGCTCTGTGCGCGTGCCCCCCTGTATACGCTCTGTGCGCGCGTGTCCCCCCTGTATACGCTCTGGTGCGCGTGTCCCCCCCCTGTAGATGACGCTCTGAGCGCGTGTCCCCTGAATACGCTCTGAGTGCGCAGATCCCCTGTAAACGCTTCTTGCGCTGTCCCACTGTATACGCTCGTCGCGTGTCCCCCTGTATACGCTCTGTGTGCGCGCGTGTCACCCCTGTATACGCTCTGTGCGCGTGTCCCCCCTGTAAACGCTCTGTGCGCGTTTCCCCTGTAAAACTCTCCGTGCGCGTGTCCCCTGTATTCTCTCTGTGCTCGCGTGTCCCCTGTATACGCTCTGTGCTCGCGTGTCCCCTGTATACGCTCTGTGCGCGTGTCCCCTGTATACGCTCTGTGCGCGCGTCCCCTGTATACGCTCTGGGCGCGGTGTCCCCCCTGTATACGCTCTGTGCGCGCGTGTCCCCCCTGTATACGCTCTGTGCGCGTGTCCCCCCTGTATACGCTCTGTGCGCGCGTGTCCCCCCTGTATACGCTCTGTGCGCGCGTGTCCCCCCCTGTATACGCTCTGTGCGCGTGTCCCCCCTGTATACGCTCTGTGCGCGTGTCCCCCCTGTATACGCTCTGTGCGCGCGTGTCCCCCCCTGTATACGCTCTGTGCGCGTGTCCCCCCACCTGGATACCGCTCAGTGCGCGTTGTCCGCCCCTGTATCCGCTCTGTGCGTGTCCCCCCTGTATACGCTCTGTGCGCGCGTGTCCCCCCTGTATGCGCTCTGTGCGCGCGTGTCCCCCCTGTATACGCTCTGTGCGCGCGTGTCCCCCCTGTATACGCTCTGTGCGCGCGTGTCCCCCCTGTATACGCTCTGTGCGCGCGTGTCCCCCCTGTATACGCTCTGTGCGCGTGTCCCCCCTGTATACGCTCTGTGCGCGCGTTTCCCCCCTGTTTACTCTCTGTGGGCGTGTCCCCCCTGTATACGCTCTGTGCGCGCGTGTCCCCCCTGTATACGCTCTGTGCGCATGTGTCCCCTGTATACGCTCTGTGCGCATTTGTCCACTGTATAACCTCCTGTGCGCGTGTGTCCCCTGTATACGCTCTGTGTGTGTGTCCCCTGTATACGCTCTGTGCGCATGTGTCCCCTGTATACGGCCTGTGCGCAGCGTGTCCCCTGCTAATACGCTCTGTGCCGCGTGTCCCCTGTATAACGCACTTTGCGCAATGCGTGTCCCCTGGTATACGCTCTGGTTAGCGCCCGTGTCCCCTGTCTACGCTTCAGTTGCGCATGTGTCCCTGTATAACGCTCTGTGCGCATGGTGTCCCCTGTATAAGCTCGTGGGCGCTGTCCCCTGTATGCGCTCTGTTCGCGCGTGTCCCCTGTATACGTCTCTGTGCGCGTGTCCCTGTATACGCTCTGTGCGCGCGTGTCCCCTGTATACGCTCTGTGCGCGTCTCCCCTGTATACGCTCTGTGCGCATGTGTCCCCTGTATACTCTCTGTGCGCTTGTGTCCCCTGTATACGCTCTGTGCGCGCGCGTGTGTCCCCTGTATACGCTCTGTGCGTGTGTCCCCTGGATACGCTCTGTGCGTGTCCCCCCCTGTATACGCTCTGTGCGTGTCCCCCCCTGTATACGCTCTGTGCGTGTCCCCCCCCTGAATAACGCTCTGTGTTGCGTGTCCCCCCTGATACGCATCTTGCGTGTCCCCCCCCTGTATAGCTCTGTGCGTGTGTCCCCTGTATACGCCTCTGTGCGTGTGTCCCTTATACAAACGCTCTGTGCGCGCGAGTGTCCCCTGTATACGCTCTGTGCGCTGACCCCCTGTATACGCTTGTGCGCGTGTCCCCCCTGAAACGCTCATGCGCGTGTGTCCCCTGTATACGCTCTGTGCGCATGTGTCCCCTGTATACGCTCTGTGCGCGTGTCCCCTGTATACGCTCTGTGCGCATGTGTCCCCTGTATACGCTCTGTGCGTGTGTCCCCTGTATACGCTCTGTGCGCATGTGTCCCCTGTATACGCTCTGTGCGCTTGTGGCCCCTCTAGTCTCTGTGCGCTTGTGTCCCCTGTATACGCTCTGTGCGCGTGTCCCCGGATACGCTCTTTGCGCATGGAGTGTCCCCTGTATAACGCTCTGTTCGCATTGTCCCCCAGTATAACGCTCTGTGCCATGTGCGTCCCCCTTTATACGCTCTGTGCGCATGTGTCCCCTGTAAACGCTCTGTGCGCAATGTCCCCCCACCTTGTGGTATACGCTCTGTGCGCATTCCTGTCCCCCTGTATATACGCACTGTGCGCGTGTCCCCTGTATACCTCTGTGGCGCGTAGTCCCCTGTATACGCTCTGTGCTCGTGTCCCCTGTATCACTGCTCTGTGCGCGTGTGTCCCCTGTATACGCTCTGTGCGCGCGTGTCCCCTGTATACGCTTCTGTGCTGCATGTTGGTCCCCAGTAACGCTCTGTGCGCCTGTGTCCACTGTATACGCTCTGTGCGCATGTGTCCCCTGTATACGCTCTGTGCGCGTGTCCCCTGTATACGCTCTGTGCGCGTGTCCCCTGTATACGCTCTGTGCGCGCGTGTCCCCTGTATACGCTCTGTGCGCGTGTCCCCTGTATACGCTCTGTGCGCGTGTCCCCTGTATACGCTCTGTCGCCATGTGTCCCCTGTATACGCTCTGTGCTCGTGTCCCCTTATACGCTTGTGCGCGTGTCCCCCTGTATACGCTCTGTGCGTCGTGTCCCTAGTATACGCCTGTGCGCGTGTCCCCCCTTGTATATCGCTCTGTGCGCGTGTCCCCCTTAATAAAAGCTCTGTGCGCCGTGTCCCCTGTATAACCTCTGTGCGCCGAGTCCCCTGTATACCTCTGTGCGCGTGTCCCCTGTAAATCGCTCTTTGCGTGTCCCCTGAAATACGCTCATGAGCGCGTGTCCCTGTATAACCTCTGGTGCGCGTGTTCCCCGTATACGCTCTGTGCGCGCTGTCCCCCCTTGTTGGTATACGCTTCTGTGCGCGCGTTTCCCCTGTAATATCGCACTTGCTCGCGTTCCCCATGAATCGCTCTGTTCTCGCGTTCCCTGTATACGCTCTGTGCGCGCGTGTCCCCTGTAATTCGGCTCTGTGCGCCGAGATCCCCTGTATGCGCTCTGTGCGCGCGTGTCCCCCCTGTATGCGCTCTGTGCGCGCGTGTCCCCGGTGTGCGCTCTGTGCGCGGCCGTGAACCCCTGTTTACGCTCTGTGCCGAGTCCACCCCTGTGTTACGCTCTGTGCGCGTGTCCACCCCTGTGTACGCTCTGGTGCGCGGTCCCCCCAGTTGTACGCTCTGAGCGCGTGTCCCCCCCTGTTACGCTTCAGTTCGCTGTCCCCCCTTTGTTACCTCTGTGCGCTGGTCCCCCCTGTGTACGCTCTGTGCGCGCGTCCCCTGTGTACGCTCTGTGCGGGTGTCCCCTGTGTGCGCTCTGTGCGCGTGTCCCCCCTCTGTGTACCGCTCTGTGATCTGTTTCCCCCCATGTGTACCCAGTGCGCGTGTCCCCCCTGTGTACGCTCTGTGCGCGCGTCCCCCCTGTGTACGACTGTGCGCGTGTCCCCCCGTGTAACGCTCTGTTCGCGTTGTCCCCCTGTACGCTCTGTTGCGCAGTGTTCCCCCCTGTGTACGCCGTCTTGCGTCGTGTCCCCCCTGTGGTACGCTCTGTGCGCGTGTCCCCCTGTGTACGCTCTTTGCTCGCGTTACCCCCCCTGTGTACGCTTCTGTGCTCCCCACTGCGTGTCCCCTGTGTACGCTCTGTGCGCGCGTGTCCCCTGTGTACGCTCTGTGCGCGCGTGTCCCCCCTGTATGCGCTCTGTGAGCGTGTGTCCACTGTGAACGCTCTGTGCGTGTCACCCCTGTATGCGCTCTGTGCGCGCGTGTCCCCCCTGTGTACCCTCTGGTTCTCAGCGTTGTCCCACCTGTGTACGCTCTGTGCTCGCCGTGTTCCCCCCAGTGTACGCTCTGTGCTCGCTGTCCCCCTGTGTAAACGCTCTGTTCACGCGTGTCCCCCCTGTTGTACGCCTCCGTGCTCCGCGTGTCCCCGCCTGTTACCTCTGTGCGCGCGTGTCCCCCCTGTATTCTCTGTGTGCGCGCGTCCCCCCTGTTTCCGCTCGGTGCGCGCGTCCCCCCTGTATCCGCTCTGTGCGCGCGTCCCCTGTGTGCGCTCTGTGCGCGCGTCCCCTGTGTACGCTCTGTGCGCGTGTCCCCCCTGTGTACGCTCTGTGCGCGTGTCCCCCCTGTGTACGCTCTGTGCGCGCGTGTCCCCCCTGTATACGCTCTGTGCGCGCGTGTCCCCCCTGTTTACGCTCTGTGCTCCGCACGTGTCCCCCCTGTGAACGCTTCTGTGCTCTGCCTGTCCCCCCTGTGTACGCTCTGTGCTCCGTTCCCCCCTGTGTACTCCTGAGCACGCGTGTCCCCCCTGTGTACGCTCGGTGCTCTTGGTTCGCTGTGTACCCCCCTGAGTACGCTCTGTGCTCGCGTGTCCCCCTGTGGTACCTCTGTTCTCGCGTGTCCCCCCTGTGTACTCTCTGTGCTCCGTGGTCCCCCCTGTGTACGCTCGGTGCGCGCGAGTCCCCCCTGTGTACGCTCTGTGCGCGCGTGACCCCCCTGTGTACGCTCTGTGCTCGCGTGTCCCCCCTGTGTACGCTCTGTGCTCGCGTGTCCCCCCTGTGTACGCTCTGTGCTCGCGTGTCCCCCCCTGTGTACGCTCTGTGCGCGCGTCCCCCCCGTTTACGCTCTGTGCGCGCGTCCCCCCCCGTATACGCTCTGTGCGCGCGTCCCCCCTGTATACGCTCTGTGCGCGCATCCCCCCTGTATACGCTCTGTGCGCGCGTCCCCCCTGTATACGCTCTGTGCGCGCGTCCCCCCTGTATACGCTCTGTGCGCGCGTCCCCCCTATACGCTCTGTGCTCAGCGACCTCCCCCTTTATACGCTCCTGTGCGCGCGTCCCCCCCCTGTATAAACCGCTCTGTTGCTCGCGACCCCCCCGTATACGCTCTGACTGCGCGCGTTCCCCCCCCTGTAAACCACTGTGCGCGCTTCCCCCCCTTATACGCTCTGTGCGCTGCCGTCCCCCCCCGTATACGCTCTGTGCGCGCGTCCCCCCCGTATACGCTCTGTGCGGGCGTTCCCCCCCTTAATACGCTCTGGGTGCGCTCGACCCCCCAGTATACTCTCCAGTGCGCGTGTCCCCCCCCTGTATACGCTCTGTGCGCGCGTGTCCCCCCTGTATACGGCTGTGTGCTCAGCAGTGTCCCCCCTGTATACCTTTACTCGCTTGGCCCCCCTTTATAACGCTGTGTTGCTCGCGTGTCCCCCCTAGTATTACGCTGTGTGCTCGCGTGTCCCCCCTGTATACGCTGTGTGCTCGCGTGTCCCCCCTGTATACGCTGTGTGCTCGCGTGTCCCCCCCTTATACGCTGTGTGCTCGCGTGTCCCCCCTGTTAAACGCTTTGGTGCTCGCTGTCCACCCTAGTATACGCTGTGGTGCCTCGCGATGTCCCCCCCTGTATACGCTGTGTGCTCGCGTGTCCCCCCGGTGTACGCTGTGTGCTCGCGTGTCCCCCCCCATTATAAACGGCTGTGGTTCGCTCGTGTTCCCCCCCTGTATGGCGCTCTGTGCGCGTCGAGTCCCCCCCTGTATTTGCTGCTTGTGTGCTCGCGTGTCCCCCCTGTGTGCGCTGTGTGCTCGCGCGTCCCCCCTGTGTGCGCTGTGTGCTCGTGTCCCCGTGTGCGCGCGCGTCCCCTGTGTGCGCTCTGTGCTCGCGCGTCCCCTGTTTGCGCTCTGTGCTCGCGCGTCCCCTGTGTGCGCTCTGTGCGCGCGCGTGCCCTGTGTTCGCTCTGTGCTCGCGCGTCCCCTGTGTGCGCTCTGTGCGCGCGCGTCCCCTGTGTGCGCTCTGTGCGCTGCAATGCGTACCCTTTGTGCGCTCTGTGCGCGCGCGTCCCCTGTGTTCGCTCTGTGCGAGGCGCGTCCCCTGTGGTGCGCTTCTGTGCGCGCATGTCCCCCCCTGTAAACATGTGTGGCTCGCGTGTCCCCCTGTATAACGCTGTGTCTCTCGTGTCCCCCCTGTATACGCTGTGTGCTCGCGTGTCCCCCCTGTATACGCTCTGTGCGCGCGTGTCCCCCCTGTATACGCTCTGTGCGCGCGTGTACCCGCTGTATTCGCTCTGTGCGCGCGTGTCCCCCCTGTATACGCTCTGTGCGCGCGTGTCCCCCCTGTGTGCGCTGTGTGCTCGTGTCCCCGTGTGCGCTGTGTGCTCGTGTCCCCGTGTGCGCTGTGTGCACTGCGCGTCCCCGTGGGTGCGCTCTTGTGACTCGCGTCGTCCCCCCGTGTGCGCTCAGGTGCACGCGCGTCCCCGTGTGCGCCTCGTGGGGGGCTCGCAGCGTCCCCGTGGATGCCTCTGTGCTCGCGCGTCCCCTGTGTGCGCTCGGTGCTCGCGCGTCCCCCGTGTGCGCTCTGTGCTCGCGCGTCCCCCGTGTGCGCTCTGTGCGCGCGCGTCCCCCGTGTGCGCTCTGTGCTCTGCTGCGGCGCCGTACCCCCGTTTGCTCATCTGTGCTCGTCGCGCGTTCCCCTTGTGGGTGCCGCTCTGTTGCTCGCGCGCTCCCCTGTGATGCGCTCTGTGCCGCGCTGCCCCTGGTGTTCGCTCTGAGCTGCGCGCCGTTCCCCTGTGTGCGCTCTGTGCGCGCGCGTCCCCTGTGTGCGCTCTGTGCGCGCGCGGCCCCTGTGTACGCTCTGTTCTCGCGCGTGCCCTGGGTGCGCTCGGTCCCTGTGTGCGCTCTGTGCGCGCGCGTCCCCTGTGTGCGCTCTGTGCGCGCGCGTCCCCTGTGTGCGCTCTGTGCGCGCGCGTCCCCTGTGTGCGCTCTGTGCGCGCGCGTCCCCTGTGTACGCTCTGTGCGCGCGCGTCCCCTGTGTACGCTCTGTGCGCGCGTGTCCCCTGTGCGCGCGCATCCCCTGTGCGCGCGCGTCTCCCCTGTGCGCGCGCGTCTCCCCTGTGCGACGCCGTGCGTCTCCACTGTTTCGCGGCGCATTCTTCCACGTGTTGCGCTGTGCGTGCGCGTCTCCCCTGTATACGCTCTCTGCGCGCGCGTGACACTGTACATATTTACATCCTCCTGTGTACGCTGTGTGTGTATGTGTGTGTACACATATATATATATATATATATATAATATATCTATATATATATATTAATAAATATATAGACCCATATACCTCTGATAGTGCCCGTATACGCTCTGGACGCGCTCTGTGTGTATGTTAAGCAATGTGTGTATGTATATATATAAAAAATAATATATATACATATATATATCCCCTGTATACGCTCTGTGTGTCCCCTGTATACGCTCTGTGTGTCCCCTGTATACGCTCTGTGTGTCCCCTGTATACGCTCTGTGTGTCCCCTGTTTACGCTCTGTGTGCCCTGTATACGCTCTGGACGCGCTCTGTGTGTATGTATGTATGTTGTGATATAACCAAAAACTAATATATCCCCCTGTAAACGGCTCTGGTGTGTGTGTTTACCCGTGTAAAACGCCTGTGAGTCCCCCTGTTTACGCATCTGTGTGAAAATATATAATATAAAAATTATATATATATATCATTGTGTATAAAGTCCATGACCTAAAGAAGCTCCTGTCATCATAGAAAGTGATTTCCAGCTCTCAGCAGCTCTCTCTGATGGTCTATGTAATGCCGCCCATTATCTGGATCAGTATCTGCTTCATTTTTTTTCATCTCCAGTTCGCATTATATTGGGGACATTTTGAGCCTTGGGAACCAATCATCAGTTTTCCATAGAGTAATGGTTTCATCATACAACGGTCGTCCTTGAACCAATCAATATTGTCTGTTGAGGGAGCGCTGTGTGCACTGCTCTCATCTTACACTGGGGATTGCATACCTGGATGGACTTTTCTGGTCATTTTTGGTGCATTGTAGTTTTTTTTAATTGTTTAATGTATTTACAAATAAAGATGTTTGGTTTTGTATTGTGTCTGTGTGGTATACTCCATAATAGGTGTAATAGTAGTATTTTAGTAGTATAACTCCTAACAGGCAGATATAGGCAGTCGACGGTTTTGCCACCATAGACTTTGATGGCATATCGCTACAATATGCCATCATTATCTGACAGGTGTGGGTCTAACCTCTAGGACCCGCTCCGAGTTCGGGAACGGGCCCCTGAAAGTTACCCAACAGACTGGAGAACTGGCCGCACGTGTGCTCGACTCTCCATTCTGTTCTATGGGAGTTCCGAGCAGAGGTGAACATTCCGCTCCCCTGTACTGGGAACTTCCATAGAACAGAATGGAGAACACAGCACTCCCCTGTACTGGGAATTGCCATAGAACAGAATGGAGAACACAGCACTCCCCTCTACTGGGAACTGACATAGAACAGACAGGAGAGAACACAGCGATCCCCTGTACTGGGAACTCCCATAGAACAGAATGGAGAGCACAGCGCTCCCCTGTAACTGGATCTCCATAGAACAAATGGAGAGAACAACAGCGCTCCCCTGTACTGGGAACTCCCATAGAACAGACTGGAGAGCACAGCGCTCCCCTGTACTGGGAAATCCCATAGAATAGACTGGAGAACACAGCGCTCCCATGTACTGGGAACTCCCATAGAACAGACTGGAGAACACAGCGCTCACCTGTACTGGGAACTCCCATAGAACAGACTGGAGAACACAGCGCTCACCTGTACTGGGAACTCCCATAGAACAGACTGGAGAACACAGTGCTCCCCTGTACTGGGAACTCCCATAGAACAGACTGGAGAACACAGCGCTCCCATGTACTGGGAACTCCCATAGAACAGACTGGAGAACACAGCGCTCCATGTACTGGGAACTCCCATAGAACAGACTGGAGAACACAGCGCTCCCATGTACTGGGAACTCCCATAGAACAGAATGGAGAACACAGGGCTCCCCTGTACTAAGAACTCCCATAGAACAGACTGGAGAACACAGCGCTCCCCTGTACTGGAACTCCCATAGAACAGAATGGAGAACACAGCGCTTGTACGGGACTCCCATGAACAGAATGGAACACAGCCCCTACTACACACATGAACAACACAGCGCTCCCCCTGTACGGGAGCTCACAAAGAACAGAATGCAGAGTATGGGTATGTTCACACGGCGTCTGCTGGTTTGCATTGCGCCTGTCGGCTCAGGCGTTCTGATGCGATGGAAGCATTGCATGTCATTTCTTGGATCGCATCCGCAAGACGGAGCCGACCGGCGCGATGCAGACACACAGCGGAGATCTCTCATGTGACGCCGCCGCGTGTCTGTCATTGCCGGCAGTGATAAACTCACTGCTAATTGTTAGAGGCGTCTCTGGGTCCGTTCAGATGGACCCAGACACGCATCAGAAAAGCGGATGTTCACACGGAGGCAAGACGCCGGGGACCATACCCAAACTGTGCAAGGGCGGCCAGCTCTCCCCTCTGCTTCGTAACTTTGAGGAACCCATTCCTGAGATAGGAGCAGGTCCCAGAGGTGGTACTTGCACCAATCAGACTTTGATGGGATGTCCCAGCGATGTGCCATCAATGTCTATGGTGGCAAAACCTGTTTAAAGGGAACCTCCCTTGCTGAAGACAGCACAGCTAGTGTCAGACCTGCTGTTTCCAGCGCTGTGTCCCTTATTCTGTAAGATGCTGGCGTTTCAGAGCATTTAAAGCTCAAACCTGGCAGTTTGCAGCCTGTTCTGCCAGAGAGGAGTCCACTTAATTCATGAGATGACTTATCCCCGCCCACCTGTGGTTAGCCCCGCCTACTTACCGCTGATTCAACCTTTTACTTTGAAATGGGAGAAACTTGTGCATAATCAATGGGTGGGTGGGGCTAGCTCTGGGTGAGCGGGACCAACACCTGCTCATGAATAAGCTGGACTCTTTTCTGACTGCAAACTGCCGGATTTGAACATTAAAGGGGTTTTGCCAGGACGTGCCTTATCTGCTAAGAAGCAAATGTAAACAAGCCACGCTGAGAGAGTGAGAGACACAGCCAGAGCACAGAGCCATGCATAAGGGATCGTGTGAAATGTTCACTCAAATAATCAAACTACAACTAGTGGATTCTGTATATAAAAGACAACACCTTTTCTCCACAGCAGCTTGAAAGCTTCTTCATGTTCTCTGTCATCAGATAAAGCAGGGATCTACTCAGATAATCACATTACAACTAGTTGATTCTGTATACAAAAGACAACATATTACTACCCGGTGCCTTGAAAGCTTCTTCAGCTCCCTCTCATCAGATAAGAAGTGTGCTCTGTGCAAGCCCGGCCAGCAGCTCCTATCAGGTCGTATCTAATAGAAGCTTTTAAGTAACTAAGGGCAGGTAAGGCAGCCTGTAGCTCTCTCGGGCTGCAATTTTTTTTAATGACATATATTTAGAAAAGTGATTAAATTCCCATTTTGGAGGATCCCACGTCAACATTACATCGTGGCAAAACCCCTTTAAAGGGGTTGTCACACTACAAGACTTGCTTTTTATGTTAAAGATCTTGCAAAAACAAGTCACTTTGCGATATATGTCCATTAACAGTGTCCTGCCTATTCCTAGATATCCCCTCTTGTATGGCTGCATCAGCTCCTCAGGTCACTATAGCTACAGACCTGTTTGATCTATCATGTATGCGTGCCAGCACTGGTTCTATAGCTACAGACCTGTTCTATCTCTCCTGATAGGCTGCCATCACTGGTTTCTATAGCTACAGACCTGTTCTATCTCTCCTGATAGGCTGCCAGCACTCGTCGCTATAGCTACAGACCTGTTCAATCTCTCCTGATAGGCTGCCAGCACGGGTTGCTATCGCTACAGACCTGGCTTCTACTGCAGCCTAGTGGAATCCAGTAAACACGCCCCTGAATTCAAACTGAAACCAAGAAAACAGGACTAAGGTAAGAGGAATCCACGTAGTTAGACAACCCCTATAAATGCTCTAAAACTCCAGCATCTTACAGAATATGGGACACAGGGTGGGAAACAGCATTTCTGACACTGGCTTGTGCTGTCCTCAGCAAGGGGGGCATAAACTATGTGACAGGTTCCCTTTAAGCCTATTCTACTGCCCCTGTCTTATCATCACCTAACTTGGTTTCTTGAATTCACTGCAGATCCTTCCTTATGATGTTTAACGACGAGGATGACCTGGCTGCTTATGAAGATGAGCTGTACCGGGAAGAGTCTTCCAGTGACGAGAGCATTGACAGCGAGGTGGAAGCCCACCTTTATAGTCAGGTGCACTATTCCCAAAATCTCAGTGAGGGCGAACTAGATGATCAGCAGAAAGTCAATGGTCCGGAGGAGGAGGACAACCTGAAGGCCAACTCCAATACAAGGACGTCTGTGATTGTGATCTCTGACAGCGATGACGTGAGGGCGTCCGACTCTTCTGCCGTGGTCGTCCTTTCCGAGAGTTTAGAAGAAGACAGCGAATATACTTCTAAGATTAAGCGTAAAGTATTGTCGGCAGTACGACGACCCGGGAACCAATCGACTCCTAACGTCTCGTCTGGGGAGAAGAAGAGGTCTACACTCCAAGCCGCAAAGACTCCAAGCTCTGGCAAACGTTACAAAGATGGGGTTGTCCATGAAGTTGTTGTGATTAGAGGAAGCTCAGATGAAGAAGACTTGGCCGCCCAGGAGGAAGTGTTTCTAACATCCGACAGTGACCAAAGTGATGTGGAAAATTGGATGGTGTTGGGAAGACCAAGAGAAGATGGAGACACCAGCATTCAGCTGAACCTCGAGGGCTTGAGTTGTAAAGGTTTGTACTTTCCGAAATGTATTTGTCCTAAATTTATATTACTAGTAGCAATAATAGGACATCAATATTATGTGAAAATCTAGTGGGTTAGATGTTGTGCAGCTTACACAATCAATGAAAACCAGCAAAAAAAAAAATGGATTTCCATTTGTAATCCAACGGTGAGCTAATGTAATACAAAGCCGGGCTTTCACTATAGTCTTTGATTCCTGGCAGCCAGGTAGTGGCCTCAGTGGGCGCATTTCACACTATTGGTATTTATAAAAATGAATCCTAGTCACTTTTCATTATGTGTAATTCACACCTCAACACCGAACAGATTCCCCACTGTTTAATCTCTTTCATGCATATATATAGGGGTGTCATAAATGAAGTCAGACTTTGCAATTTCAATTTCATTTTATATAAAGAAATTGTGTCTTTACATCATTTCGACACCATTAAACATGTGCTTTATCAAACATTAGTAGTATACAGGCAGTCCCCGACTTACATCGTTCTGGCTTACATACGTCCCCTAGTTACAAACGGAGACTTATGGGGCGTGGCTGACATTCAACGTCAAATAACCAAGTGCCAGCATGCCACAGCTGCACATGAGATACGGAACATTAGGTGAAATCTTCTTAACAAGGGCACAGACAGCAAAACAAATGTAAAAACCCTTCCCTGCACTATCCAAAACTAGAAAAAATTTTTTTTTGCTGGAATTACATTTAATAAATATGCCTGTTCCAACTTACATACAATTTCAACTTAAGAACAAACCTACAGTCCCTAACCCGTTTGTACCCCGGGGACTGCCTGTATATGCTCTTTAACTTCAATTTCTTCAATAGGATATAATCCTTATAGCAGCATTAGTGAAAAAAATGTCCTTTTTCAGGAGACCAACATAGTCCGATATAATCTATAATGCACAGATTTAAGAGCAAAAGGATATACTCATTCAAGTCGGTGCTTGGCAGCCAGGTAATGGCCTCAGCGGCCCGTTTCACACTATTGGCATTACCAGTTTGTGATGGGAGCCATGATGCCAATGGTACAGCATGTGACAGTGCAATTAATCAATGGCCTCAACAGGCGTGCGTCAAACCATTGGCATCACCAATTAGTGACGGGAGCCATGGTGGCAAAAGTACAGCATGTGACTGCTGCAGCCAATCAATGGCCTCAGCAGGCCCGTGTCAAACCATTGGCATTATAGATCAGTGATGGGAGCCATGATGCCAGTGGTACAGCATGTGACTGCTGCAGCCAATCAATGGCCTCAAAAGGCTTGTGTCAAACCATTGGCATTATAGATCAGTGATGGGAGCCATGATGCCAGTGGTACAGCATGTGACCACTGCAATTAATCAATGGCCTCAACAGGCGTGCGTCAAACCATTGGCATCACCAATTAGTGACGGGAGCCATGATGCCAACAGTACAGCATGTGACTGCTGCAGCCAATCAATGGCTTCAATAGGCTCGAGTCACACCATTGGCATTATAGATCAGTGATGGGAGCCATGTTGCCAGTGGTGTAGCATATGCCCGCTGCAGATGATTTATGGCCTCAACAGACCCGTGTCAGACCATTTGCATCACCGATTAGTGACGGGAGCCATGGTGTCGAAAGTACAGCATGTGACTGCTGCAGCCAATCAATGGCCTCAGCAGGCCCGTGTCAAACCATTGGCATTATAGATCAGTGATGGGAGCCATGATGCCAGAGGTAGAGCATGTGACCACTGCCAGTATTCAATGGCCTAAGAAGGCCTGTGTCAAACCATTGGCATCACCGATTAGTGACGGGAGCCATGATGCCAACAGTACAACATGTGACTGCTGCAGCCAATCAGTGGCCTTAGCTGGCCTATGTCATACCGTTTGGCTTCACTGATCAATAATGGGAGCCATGGTGATTTTCTTGAGCCATGATGTCAACTGTACAGCAGGTAACCGCTGCTTCCATTCAATAGCCTCGGACGGTTTTTGACACGCCATTGGCATTGCCAATTAGTGATTGGGTGCCATGAGGACTATAGTACAGGATGTGACCGCTACAGCCAATCAATGGCTTTAGCACGGCCAAGTCTCACAATTGGTTTTACTAATCGGTGATGGGAGCCATGATGCCAGCGGTGCAGTATGTGGCCACTGACTGACTGCATTGGTTACATACCATCCACTTTAGACACTTAAGACTGGAGTGTAAGTTGGTTCATTTTGACAACAGCTTTTGAAAACAAAAAAGCAAGACAAAAGCACTCGCCCCGATCCAGCACTCGCCCCGATCCAGCACTCGCCCCGATCCAGCACTCGCCCCGATCCAGCACTCTCCCCGCTCCAGCACTCGCCCCGCTCCAGCACTCGCCCCGCTCCAGCACTCGCCCCGCTCCAGCACTCTCCCCGCTCCAGCACTCTCCCCGCTCCAGCACTCGCCCTGCTCCATCTTTTGCGGTCACTGGGAATAGCATGTGACCGCTGCAGCCAATCAGTGACCAGTCCATTGATTTCATCACTCTGGAAGTAACTGGCGGAAGAGTAGTGGTATCGGTGTAATAGTACGTGACTGCTGAAGCTACTGATTTGGTTGGAGCAGTGGTGTGTGCGGAGGTGCATTCTCATCAGGCAGTAGAGCTCAGGGGGGACTTTTCAATGAAAAAACTGGGCAATTTTTATGAAATCGACGCACACATTTTTAGGGAAAAACCCCCGGCCCCATCCTTTTAAGCTGTTGAAAAACCCGGGGGAGTCCAAAAGGGAAAAAACTTTCCCATAATACTCTATGGAAACAACACAAGGAGTCAGTGCTTCGTTTTCTCCTTTATTGGCTCCCGCTGGATTCTGCAGCTACGCAGGGGCAATGGGACACCTGACTGATGAGGCTTCCTAATTTATAACTCCACCTTTCAGACATCGGACATCAATTAGAACACCCCTTTAAAACCCTTTTTCCCCCTTATGGCCTTAAAAAAAAGATTTGCTTGATTTGTATACAAAAATGAACCTTGTAACCCCTAACTGGTAAAGTGTCCATTTACTTTTTAAATCCAAAAAAACGAAAATCCCGTGTGTTGATCAGAATGGGCCCTGGATTGTGCCCCCGCATGCCAGGCTTGTTTTCTGATATTGAATTTTAGGGTTTAATTTGAATAAAATTTTAAAAAAAAAACCCCAGACAAAGGAAGAAAAAATTTTTTCTTTCCGAGATGGGGAAACTCGAAAGGGAAAAAAACAAAAAAAAACAGATATGTTACTTTGAATAAAAAGGGGAGGGCCCTTCCATTCCCCCACCCCCTTTGGGCATGGTCGTAACAGGTAAACATCAGTAAAGGGCCCCCAAAAAAAAAAGACCACACCAACCACCGGGTTTTGAAGGGGATTCAGGGCCCAAAGATTTAAAGAAGTTTTTTTTAAAAGCAAAAATCCCCTTTTGACCATTTTTTTTTCAAACAAAATAAAGCCCTTAAAGTGGGTTCCCATTTTGGGGTTACACAAACAGATTTAGGGGTGTGGGTGGGGGGTTCAGCCTCAGGCTCCCACTTCCGTTCAGACGGGGGGTTGGGTTTTAAAAACCTCCGGCCTCACTTTTTTTCAGGCCCGGGGGCCCGGGTTTTAACTTCAGGTTCCCACTTTTTTTTCAGGGTGGGGCGGTTCACCTTTTTTAGGGTCCCCCTTTTCCTGTTTTAAAGCTGTTGAGGGTTCAAAACCCCAGGGTTTCCCCCTTCCTTTTTAGGCGTGGGGGGGTTCCCACAGCCCCGGCTCCACTTCCTTTCCCGGGGTGTGGGTGGTTTTTAACAGCTTCAGGTTCCCCCACTTCTTTTTCAGGCGGAAGGGGGGTTTTTTAAAAATTTTCAGGGTCCCATTTCCTGTTCAGGCTGTGGGCGGCTTCACAGCTTCAGGCTCCCACTTCCTGTTCAGGCTGTGGGTGCTTCTACAGCTTCAGGCTCCCACTTCCTGTTCAGGCTGTGGGTGCTTCTACAGCTTCAGGCTCCCACTTCCTGTTCAGGCTGTGGGCGCTTCTACAGCTTCAGGCTCCCACTTCCTGTTCAGGCTGTGGGTTGCTGTACAGCAGTGGTTGACATTGGAGCTCAGCTATTCCTAGCTGAGCCTGTGGGACATTGAATGGAAGGCTTTTAACAGCAGGACACAGGGCTACAGAGCACTAAAGGGATTAAGTTTGTCAGTAAAAAAGATAAACAAGCTCCTGCCACTGTTTGAGCAGAGAGAGGTGGTCGGTATCCTGGGGAAGCTTGTGTACACAAGCAGGAGATAAGAACTGCTCTGACTTGGAAAGGAACCTAAATCAGATCAGCAATGTATTTGGTAATAGTCTTTATTTTCCTTTGCCTACATGATTAAAGTCAATCAAAATTGGTTAAAACTGTCCCACACTCTTTATTGTAAAGAATCTATGGAACCAGATTTAGGTCCCGGGATGTGCAGCTCCTCTGCCCTTCATCAGATCGCCCACACCGTTCACTCCATTATTTGTTTTATGGCTAACACGGTCCAAAAACTTTTTTTTTTTTGCTTTGCTGATTTTTCCGATGGGGCAGTTTTCGGTCACGTCCTCTGTAAGCCATTCAGACTCAGTAGCATGTAGGGACACTTTTCGTCTCCCACCCACCTCAATGATCCCATTTGACTCCGACCAAAGCAGTGTGCTGTGATTACCAGATGTCTTTTTTGTTCCTTTTCTTTTAGTCTTTAGTTAAAATCCTGGTTACGTCTGGGAGCACTAATTCCAATGCACCCCCCCGAGACAACCAGACATGCACTTGGCTTTGAGTGCAGTGACCAAGAACTACTAATATTGTAAGTTTTTAGCCTCCCTAAATAGTCCTCATTCTAGACATCCCTCCTATGAAGGTAAGGAGACGTTCAGATATCGGGGGCACCCGTTAACTTTTTAGCTCTTGTATGAACAGTCATGACTGTGATCCAGACTACATATAGATCTATGACAGGGCCCCCATTCTGTCTATAACGTATTATTATTTATTATATTTTTTATTATTTATTTATTTTTTATCATTTTATTTTTATTTATTATTAGATTGTTTTTATAATATATTTTTATTTATTATTATTTAAATTTTTTTTTTTTTTTTTTACTCCTGAATTAAATTTTTTTTTTTTTTTTTTTTTAACCTTTGCTTTATATGAATGAATCAATCTGTGTTGTACTTTTTATACAAGTCTATCCCCTACTACCCCCACCCATGCTTGCGAGACGACTTGGGTGTTCCCAAGGCTACATGAACACGGCAGAGGACAAAATACTTGTCGTATTCTAATCAGAATCCGACCAGTATTTTACACTCGTTTTTTCGGGGGGTTTTTTTGTTCTTTTTTTTGTCCTGTTTTTTTTGCTGCGGATTTTAGCTGTCCTAGTAAATGGAACAGTGCTATAATCCGCCCTTATCAAGTGAAATTTGGCAGATTATAAAATGTTGTAATTTTTTTTTTTTGTAACCCGGTTTTTGGATTTGAAATCCGATCTCAGAAAATACGAGCTGTGTAGACTACAGCTCAGATTTTTTTTTTTTTTTTTTATTGAGGTCTATGGGGATGATTTATAGTGGGAATTTTTTGCAGATGCCAAATACCGAATCTTCTTAAAAATCCGACAGTAAGGGGGTATTCACACGCAGCTGCGTTTTTTGGATGATTTTTGTGCAGTAACGGACAGCACTAATTGCTGTGCCCTTTGGTCCCATAAAAATGCATCCGAAAAACGCATCAAAAACGCATTTTTTGTGCAGAAAGGCACAGCAATTATGGCTGTACATTCCTGCACCAAAAATGCACTGTGCGAAAGCACCCTTAATCACTGCTGTGTAGACCTAGCCTTCGGGTGCTTTCACACAGTGCGTTTTTTTGTTGAGTTTTTGAGTGCATTTTTTATGCAGTAAAGTACAGCCTTAATTTCTGTAACTTTCTGCGCAAAAAACGCATCTGAAAAACACGTGCGTTTTTTGGATGTGTTTTTTGGATGCGCTTTTTGTGCAGAAAGGTATAGCTATAAAGGCTGCACATTACTGCATAAAAATTGACCCAAAAACGCACCTGCGTGTGAAAGCGCGTGTCTGCCCTGTAGACGTAGCCTTAATGTGTTTGTGAACCTTGTGCTTTTTTTTTTTTTTTTTCCAAGATTTGTGATCTGTTTAAAAAAAAAAATAAAAAAAATTGCCATCTTGTTTCCTCCGATGATTGATGTGAATTAATGGTGATGGAAATAGAGACATGACGTCTCATCGATTTCCAAGTTTAAGGGGTTAAAAGCAATTCTAGGTTAATAGAAACTCCCAGCAAAGCTCTTCTATTTGGAAAGCTTCCATTGGTCTCCATAAAATTCGCTGCTGGTTCAATTTCTATTAAGCCAGGTATTGCGATGAATAATGAATGTCTGGCCATATTAATCGTCTCCAATGTACCCTTTGAACTGCTGGAAATCAGAGTTTAATAAATCTGTCTGCAGAGTAGAAGAGGATTTAAACTATTAGAAACCAATATTTGTTTGTGCCGTTACCCGGCTGCCGGGCCGCAGGGTGGAAAATGCTGCAGTGAAGTGGCCGACGGGTCCCTGCCGCTGCTGGGTTTTATGTCTTGATAGGAGTTGATTTGCATATTTTATTATAATTTGTTAGCACCGGACATTGTGTTTCCATATTATGTGAATTCTCTCCAGTGAAATTTTAAGCTGGGTTCACGCATTGTTACTGCATGCGTTTTTTTGTTTTTTTTTTGCTTTTTGCAGGTGGCTTTGTAGTTAATGTGGAACATTGCAACAGTGAAATTTGGTTTAGTTAAAAAGAGCATGTGTCCTGTGCTGTGTAGACATGGCATGAGGGCCATGTATACACAGCACTGGATTTCGGTCGTTTTAGTCAGTATTTTGAATCTGCTGAAAGTCTGACCATACCAAGCGCTGTGCCGCCCTTAGTTGAGAATCCGTGTTGTAGTCTACACAGCACAGATTTTTTTTGCTGAGGGTCTCCAGAACCTAAAACTGTCCGGCGGAACATAGAACATGTTGTATATTCCACCTGACCACTGTCAGATTCCTGGGCCACCGGGAATCCAAAATCCAATCGCGTTTTTTTCTTTGCGCAAAAAATGGCGGCGTGGTCCAGAGGTGTGAAAATACCATCGGATTTTAGACGCCATTTTCACCTTGCTGTGTAGACATAGCCTTAGACAGACAAATAATAATGACTGAAAAGAGTCTACAGCTATTCCCAAGGAAACTGGGACCTCAATAAGATAAAAATCATATGTGATCAATGGAAAATAAGAACAATAAATTTCTTCACAAAGTGCTTAAAAAAAAAAAAAGAGCATGTGGATTTTGTTGATGTTGCTTGTATTTTGGATGCAATTATGAAATGCAACAAAAATGCAACGTTTGCACCCAGTTTTAGGCACGCGTTTTGCACCTATCAGAAACAGATGCAGCAAGAAACTGTTATTTTTATTTTTTTTTTTTATGCGTTTTTACTTAACTCCAAGGACTGGTTCACGCAACATTCTTGCACACTTTTTTCAGCGCAGATTTCATGTTTTTTGCAATGATGGGTCAATGCAGTTTTAGCTGCGCTCCAATTAAACTGCTTTTATTACCATCAGCTTCTTTCAGTTCTCTAAATTGTTCAGAAAGGGGTTTCAAGTAAAGAATCAATGACTGTGTTGGGGGGCTTGTGGATTAGGCTATGTTCACAAGGCTTATTCTGGGACGTATTTCAGCCCGTAATTCGCGCCGTACTGCGCGAATTACGGGCTGAAATATGTCCCAGTTATTACGGTAATCCACAGTTCTCATAAAGAACTATGGATTACGTCTCCTCTCCCCGCTCGCACAATACACCGAGCGGGGAGAGAAGTGACATGTCATTTATTCACAGCGCATACGCACCGAGAATGATGCATGTCTATGGGGCCGGTGAGATGCCACTCCCTCCCGCCCCGTTCCGCCCCCTGTACACACGGCGTAATTGCGGGACGATATACGTCCCGCAATTAAGCCGTGTGAACATAGCCTTACAGACACACTGATTACTCACTTTCCAAACAGTTTAGATAAGTGCAAAAAGCTTGCTGTTAATAAAGGCACAAAATTGGAGCGCAGTTAAAACGGCAGCAAAACTGCACTGTGTGAAAGCACCCTTAGTGTCCCATTAACTTAATTGAGAAATATTGCGGATCAGTCTCGCAGCTGCAGTATTTTGCACACCGTTTGATGTGTTAAGCTCTACACCCCAAAAAAAAGGAATTGCAGGCCCGCTATCTGTACTGAAAAGTGAAAACACATGAAAATAAGCATCAAAAGTGAGCATCAAAGGACACGTCCAATGAAGAAGCTGCAAGCAAGGGAATGTTCACACGGCGTGTTGGATCCGTTTTTGGATCTGAAAAACACATCTAAAAGAGCTGCGTAAATGGCGTCCAACATGCAGCTGTGTGTTTGGCTGCGATTTGGCTGTAGCAGGATCGCACCCTATAGTTTATTATAGGGCTCCTGCTGCGTAAAACGGATCAAGAATTGACATGACAATTCTTTGAACGGATCCGAAAGACGCAAGTAAACACGTATCGGGGGATCACTGGTCTGAACACCGATACGTGTTTTACATTGAAAGCAACATAAACCACACTGCACATTGCTAGATGCGTGTTTGGGTCTGTCTAGGTTCTGAAACACGGATCCAAATGTGCATCTAAAATCCAACCGATGTGTGGACATCCCCTAAAAGTGCATGAAATAAACAGGCGTACAAACGTGTTTCTCCTGTGGAATATGCATTTATTTAAAAAAAAAAAAAAAGTGGTGTGAGCATAGCCTAATTTTATGAGGGTTTCTCATAGACCTGGGTTCACATTTTGCATTACTGCATGTATTTTGTTGTGTTTCTCAATTGCATCCAAAATGGTTTGTAGGGGATGCATGTGATTAAGGCGGGCTTCACGCGTTGAGCTTTTTTTTGCATTTTTCAAGTGCATCAAAAATGCAAGTCCCAGAAGTGGCCTTATGATTTTTAACTCTGATTTCATCTGTTTTCCACATAAGAGTTAATTACAAAACCATCTTCATTAAAAAAAAAAGTGGTTTTTTTTCCCCCTAATACGAGCGATTTCACTGTACAACACCCTAAGGTATCGCCACAACGCAAACACTTTTCTTCCCAAAATCCATACAATCCTGCTTCTAAGATGCAAAGAATTTCCCTTTTTTTTTGCCCTTTAAGGATCCACTTGGCAAATCTCTGTAGCTGGTTCCCCATCCGGTGCAGCTTCCACAGATCCAGGCACAGGAGATGCTCTTCTTAGAAGATCAGTCTTCATTTGACTGTACTTTCAGGCCATGTCTCCACTGCACATGAATACGATCGTATCTTCAGCGGTGTTAGTTTTTTTTTTAAAAAGCGCCGAAGATACGATCGTTCCTGCGGCCCCATAGACGGCAATAGAAAAGACGAGCTGCAGTCCACACAGCTCGTCTTTTCTCTGCCCGTCTCTCGGGCAGCGGCGGATTATACAACATGTTGTATAATACGCCGGCGCTTTTAGTTTTCTTGCCGTCTTCCCATATAATACAATTGTATGGGCGACGTCAGGAAAACGAGAAGCGACCGCAGTTTTTGCACAAAGCGTGACAAAAGCCACGGTCCTGCATCGGAGAAAAAACGGCCGCTTTGAGGTCGTTTTTTGTCCGATGCAGTGTAGACATAGCCTCAAACAACCCGTTTTGTACACGGCCCATACACTTCATCAGGTCCAAGTATGGGGCAGCTCCATGTTTCCTAAAACTACTGCTGCAATGTTACAGACCATGACCAGTCAAATACATTGTAACAGCCATTCTGGTTTGTTTCCAGCGCCTCTTTATACGCTCCTACTTTCTTGTTGATCAGTACAATTGTCCTATTGCATTGACCATTGCAGTTATGTCCTCCTAGATCAGCAGTAATGCTGCAGCCTGATGAATTAGCTGTGCATGGAGGGGTGCAAGCGATGAGGCCTAGAAGGAGCTGAGGTTTGGAGTTGTCATTTTTTCTTTTTTTCTGGATTACAGCCCCCCTTGGTTTAGTTTTTAGTTAATTTTTAGCCCATATACGTCGATTGTGGTTTCCCACTGTTATCTTATAATTGTGTTGTTGTATTATTGCGATTGTATCATTGCTATTGTATCATTGTGACTGTGTAGGGTTCTGGTTGTAATATTGCTATTGTGTTATGGTGGTATGATTATTGTTGTTGTATCATTGTGGTGTTTTATGATTCCAGTTGTGGTGTTGCTATTGTGACTGTGTATGGTTCTGGTTGTAATATTGCTATTGTATTATGGTGGTATTATTGTTGTATCATTGTGGTGTTTTATGATTCCAGTTGTATTGTTGCTATTGTATCATTGTGACTGTGTAGGGTTCTGGTTGTAATATTGCTATTGTGTTATGGTGGTATTATTATTGTTGTTGTATCATTGTTGTGTTTTAAGATTCCAGTTGTAATTTTGCTATTGTATCATTGTGACTGTGTAGGGTTCTGGTTGTAATATTGCTATTGTATTATGGTGGTATTATTGTTGTATCATTGTGGTGTTTTATGATTCCAGTTGTATTGTTGCTATTGTATCATTGTGACTGTGTAGGGTTCTGGTTGTAATATTGCTATTGTGTTATGGTGGTATTATTATTGTTGTTGTATCATTGTGGTGTTTTATGATTCCGGTTGTATTGTGGCTGTTATATCATTGTCTTGTATTATTGTTGCAAATGTGGGACACTGTGTCCCGAGAAAAGTCTAGTGTTTCTTATTTTTCCCTTTTTAATCTGTAGATGTTACTTTTTTATGAAAGGCTAAAACCTTATGGGTGCATTCACACAACAAAGACCAAATACCAGAATTTTGCCTTTTTTTTTTTTTTGTCACCCATGGGGGCGGCTTTTGTCTGTGATTTACAGATTCAAGCCCTCCCCCTTCGCACCCACCTGTTCATATTCCGCCCAAAAAACCGGGCGGAAGAATGAACATGTTCTAAGTTTTTAGGAACGTCGGCAGTGTAAGAAAACAGTCCGACGGAAAATCCGTGTAGTGGGGACTGCTGAATGGATTTTCTATTAAAATCAATGTAAAAGGTTGACAGTCGCTTTACAGATGGTTTTCAAATCCGAAAACCGTCTGTAAAACCAACTGAAAACCTTTGCCGTGGGGACAAGGCCCAAATTTGGCCCCTATATGGGTAATATTTTTTCCTTAGTCCCCAATCTCCATTACAGGGGGAAGTCCATAGTGACAGTGTCTCTCTGACTGTAACCAGTGCCCATAGACCGCGATAGAAAATCCAACTGTAACCAGTGCCCATAGACCGCAATAGAAAATCTGACTGTAACCAGTGCCCTTAGACCGCGATACAAAATCCATCCTTAACCAGTGCCCCATAGACCGCGATACAAAATCTGACTCTAACCAGTGCCCATAGACCGCGATACAAAATCTGACTGTAACCAGTGCCCATAGACCGCGATACAAAATCTGACTGTAACCAGCCCATAGACCGCGATAGAAAATCCGACTGTAACCTAGTGCCCATAGACCGCAATAGAAAATCCGACTGTAACCAGTGCCCCATAGACCTCAATAGAAAATCCGACTGTAACCTAGTGCCCATAGACCGCAATAGAAAATCCAACTGTAACCCAGTGCCCATAGACCGCAATAGAAAATCCAACTGTAACCCAGTCCCCATAGACTGCAATAGAAAATCCAACTGTAACCAGTGTCCCATAGACCTCAATAGAAAATCCAACTGTAACCCAGTGCCCATAGACTGCAATAGAAAATCCGACTGCAACCAGTGCCCATAGACCGCAATAGAAAATCCGACTGTAACCAGTGCCCATAGACCGCGATAGAAAATCCAACTGTAATCAGTGCCCCATAGATTTCAATAGAAAATCCGGCTGTAACCCAGTGCCCATAGACCGCGATAGAAAATCCGACTGTAACCAGTGCCCATAGACCGCAATAGAAAATCCGACTGTAACCAGTGCCCATAGACCGCAATAGAAAATCCGACTGTAACCAGTGCCCATAGACTGCAATAGAAAATCCGACTGTAACCAGTGCCCATAGACCGCAATAGAAAATCCGACTGTAACTAGCGCCCATAGACTGCAATAGAAAATCCAACTGTATCCCAGTGCCCATAGACTGCAATAGAAAATCCGACTGTAACCAGTGCCCATAGACCGCGATAGAAAATCCGACTGTAACCAGTGCCCATAGACCGCGATAGAAAATCCGACTGTAACCAGTGCCCATAGACCGCAGTCGAAAATCCGACTGTAACCAACGCCCATAGACCGCAATAGACAGCAATATATTCCAAGCAGTAGTCTACAAAGCATGGATTTTCTATTGTCAGATTTCTAAACCACTGTAATCTAGAACATGTTCTATCTTCCGGTGGATTCCAGCACAGTTCCATGTACTGGGTCAGCTGAAATCCAACTACGGTTTTTGGCAAAAACCTGCACCAAAAACCGTCGTACGGCGATGTTAAAATACCGTCGGATTTCCAACATTACAGTATAGACATAGCCTTAAAGGGGTTTTGCCACGATCTCATTCCATACCTCCTGCATCCAGCTCTTCAGCTCTGTGTGCTCAGAAGGGGGCGTGTGTGATTTGTTTGAATTGCATATCATGTGACCCAGCAGGATGACATCACCAGGCCTTTCCTCTCTAATGAAAGAAAGATCTGTTTATGTGTAGAACTGTAAGTAGCTACATTGTAGTTCAGAGGTAAAACTTTTGCCTCCAGACACAAGGGTCCTCGGTTCAAATCCCTGCAGGAACCAAACCTGTGGATTTTTTTTTTTCTCTTTATCAATGCACAGACCTGATTGAGGTTTCTTTTTTAATTTATTTGCACTGTTTGACTAATTATTAAGGAGCACAGAGGACGGGAGTAGAGGGACAGCACCTGGGGCTTGAACACTCAGTAGCTACCTGAGAGGAGAGGTGATGTCTGAGCATGTGCGGCCAGGAGTAAGGAGCTCACAGCCCTGGTCGTATCCCCTGGAGACGAGCTGTAAACAATGGATCACTAAAGGAGCAGCTAAGACAAAAACGGTGCAGAATTTTTAATAATGATGAATGGTGAAAATGTTTATTATTTAATTTACAAACTTCCCACCTCAATTTTACTTCATGGCAAAACCCCTTTAAGTCTCATTTTTCTTAAGAGTTTTCAAATCCCCTTCTGAGCACACAGAGCTGAAGAGCTGGATATAGGAGGTACGAAAAGAGATCGTGGCAAAACCCCTTTAAACCGACAAAAAAAAAACCTGAAGATGCAGAATAGGGCTCGCTTGCTGTTAGCTGTTATTGCAGTGCAAGCAACAGACCGATGCACAATGCTCCTGCATTTTAGATGAGAGTGTGGTATTACATGGTCCCCATTCACTCTGTGCAGTATTTTGGCTAATAAAATACAGGTGGGTCCCAATCAAGGAACCCTCCTCCCCCAATGACGATCAAGTACCCAAAATAGATCATATGGACGGGGGTTTTCCTTATGGAACAATCTCTTTAGATACTGGTTTTTATTTATGGCCTAAATGTTTTTGTTAATACTTAGAGGTTGTCTCACTACAAGGATTGCTTTTTATGTTAAAGATCTTGCGAAAACAAGTCACAATATGTGTCCATTACCAGTGTCCTACCTATTCCTAGATATCCCCTCTTGTATGGGCTGCATCAACTTCTCAGGTCGCTATAGCTACAGACCTGTTTGATCTATCCTGATAGGCTGCCAGCACTGGTTGTTATAGCTACAGACCTGGCTTCTACTGCAGCCTAATAGAAGCCAGTAAACAAGCCCCTGAATTCAAACTGAAACCAAGAAAACAGAACTGAGGTGAGATGAAACAATGTAGTGAGACAACCCCTTTAACCCTTCTCTGTGACGTCTCCAGACAATGCTGTGTTAGTAAATCCTTGTGTTCCCTGTGACATAACAATCCTGGAGCCTCTTCTCTTCTATCTCTGGGTTGTGCTGTTCCTCTGTTTTTCCTCCTGGAAATGTATTACTGAATCTGTCAGATGGGTGTGACCATTCCAGTTTTCAAAGGGGTGTGTTTAACGGTCGGCACTGAATTGGTAACACCCGTCTGACCGATTGTAATAAACTTCTAGGATGAGTAACAGAGAAACAGTGCAACACAGAGATCGAAGGAAAGCTTCTCCAGAATTATTTTATGAGGAAGACAAGTATACACATATGCAGGACTTGGCTGTGCCATCCAGATTGATGACTCCAATGCTTAAAGGCGTTGTCTCACTACATTGATTCGTCCTGTTTTCTTGGTTTCATTTTGAATTCAGGGGGTGTTTACTGGCTTCTACTAGGCTGCAGTAGAAGCCAGGTCTGTAGCTATAGCAACCAGTGCTGGCAGCCTATCAGGAGAGATGGAACAGGTCTGTAGCTATAGCAACCAGCGCTGGCAGCCTATCAGGAGAGATCAAACAGGTCTGTAGCTATAGCAACCAGCGCTGGCAGCCTATCAGGAGAGATCAAACAGGTCTGTAGCTATAGCAACCAGCGCTGGCAGCCTATCAGGAGAGATCAAACAGGTCTGTAGCTATAGCAACCAGTGCTGGCAGCCTATCAGGAGAGATCAAACAGGTCTGTAGCTATAGCTACCTGAGGAGCTGATGCAGCCCATACAAGAGGGGATATCTAGGAATAGGTAGGACACTGTTAATGGACATATATTGCAAAGTGACTTGTTTTTGCAAGATCTTTTAACATAAAAAGCCATTCCTGTAGTGAGACAACCCCTTTAAAGGGGTTTTCTCCTCATTATGTTTACAGGTAGCTTTTCTATCACTCTGCCTCATCAAGCTGTGGGTGGTTCTATAGCGGTGCTTAGCATATTTAGCTATCTTATACCTAACTGAGACATTACAAAGACATAATCTGCAGGAGATTTAATCTTCAGTAAACAAAACTATGAGGAGTGGAAACAAGTGCTTCTCTGTAAACCAAAGCTAATCTTGGTAGAAATGAGTCTTCTCTGGAGTGAGCTCCATCCTTGGTGACGTCACTCCCTGCTCTCTGTCTAAGCAGGAGGGAAGATTATGGACGTAACCACAGAAACCTGTGTGCACTCAGAGCGGATAAAATCTCTCTCATTTCTGGACCAAGGTAAAATGAAAAGACTAATGCTTAAGTCTTACATTTCCTGTCCCTACATGTTAAAAGCTGCCCTGTAGAGGCTGTGCTCCGGTATCCAACAGGATACATCTTTATGGTATCCCAAGAGATCTCACCAACGGCAGACGAACAGGAGATGAAATGGGGCCTCTTGGTATCATCTGTTGATATTAAGGGCCACATGTATGAAAACTGTTTAGGTCTAAAACTCCCTTTTTTGCCCATAGTAACCTATGAGCAAAAAAGTGAGTTTTAGACCTAAACAGGTCCATACATGTGGCCCTAAGGCTACGTTCACACGGCTTATTCTGGGACGTATTTCAGCCCGTAATTCGCACCGTACTGCACGCAATTACGGCTGGAATACTTCCCAGTCATTACGGTAATCCACAGTTCTCATAGAGAACTATGGATTACGTCTCCTCTCCCCGCTCGGACAGTACGGCGAGCGGGAAGAGAAGTGACGTCAAATATTCACGGCGTATACGCGCCGAAAATAATGAATGTCTATAGGGCCGGCATCCCGCAATTAAGCTGTGTGAACATAGCCTTAGGGTCTGGTATCAGCGTCTTCTGCTACCCGCATATATACGCTGAATGACCATTAGGCACCAATGCTCAATTTTATTCAAATCTTTTGGGGGGACAAATTCTTGAATGCAGCATAAAGTCTTAGGCACAGTTCACATGGCTTATTGCCGGGACGGATTTTGCCCCGCAATTACGCCGGGTGCCGTGCCAGCGGGGGCGGGGGGCCGGCAGCTCGCCAGCCCCATAGACATTTATTATTCACGGCGCGTACACGCCGTAAATAATGTGCATGTCACTTTTTTCCCCCGCGGCGGATTCGCCGAGCGGGGAGGAGCGACGGAATCCATAGTTCTCTATGAGAGCAGTGGATTACCGTAATGACTGGGACGGATTGGAGCCGTACTGCAGCGCAAATCCGACGCGCTGTACGGCTGAAATCAGCGGCCAAATCATCCTTGTGAACGAGCCCTTAGGCCCAATTTCGGCGTGGGGGCGGGCCGCGGCGGGAGCGGGGGGGCCGGCACCTCGCCGGCCCATAGGCTATCATTACTAGCGGCGCGTATACGCGTATACTGGTAATTCACATGTCACTTATCTCCCCCCGCGGCGGATTCGCCGAGCAGGGAGAGGAGACGTAATCCATAGTTCTCTATGAGAACTGTGGATTACCGTAATGACAGAGACGTATTCCAGCCGTAATTCGCACTCTACGGCGCGTAATTACGGACTGAAATATGTCCCATTTTAATCCGTGTGAACATGGCCTTATTGTAAAATCTCTACAAAAGCTATACGACTGCTTATTTTTGAGCGATCATTTATTTTCTGTGTTTTTTAAAAAAAAAAAAAAAAGTTCAAAGTTATTTTCTAGGGCAAGGACTTTCTCATTGGGAATTTCTGTGCACATGTCTCCACTCGAGCCAGAATCCATTGGGGGACTTGGCGCTGAGGGGGGCGTTAGAAGAGAGGCGTAGATTAATATTATAAGTTTCAGTAAATGCCGATTTTGTATTTTTTTTTCCAGTTTGGCTTTAACTCTTTGCTTTATGTTCACGTAAACTGTCTGGGTAGCAATAAATTAGAAATTTCATTTAAATTGTAATTCCACTTTTGCACCAGGGATAACGTTGTTAAACCTGTTCTTTCCCTTGATAACACAGACTATCAAGCTTGATGTATTCAGCGTGTCAATCAGCTTTTGATACAAAGGAGGTTCTTAAAATGGCTTATGCTCAGAAAAGGTTTTTTTTTTTTTTTTTTATTCCTCCAAGCACTGAATTAAATAGCTTAGAGGAACGTTTCCGTCAGTGCAAAGAAATAAAAATCACCCTTAAGGCTTATTTAAGCAAATGTGGACATTTGTGTTTTGACTGGCATCATATAGAACTTCGTGCTTTCTTCGTGGTATCCTGAACTCAGCCTAAAAACTAAAATATCTGGACAACGTATTTTAAGTGTCATCCCCAGGATAAACGATTACAATAGATTATTGCTGTAATGGATTCAAGGAAAGCAGAGATCTTACAAATTTTCTTAGATAAATTTGCTTAACTCTTTTATAGTACAATGAATCGGTTTTAAAGGGGTCGTCTCATCTCAATGTTTCATAGGATGCATGAATGAAATAATGCTGCTTTGCTCTGTCACTTCCTGGTCAAGCTGTCTGTAATTAGCATATGAGCTCCTTTTATTCAGACTTCTCTGTTTATTATGTTTTTATAGTCTAGATTAAATAAATTACCTTCTCTGAGGTCCGGAGAAGCTTCTGAGCTAATGTAAACCGTAGAGGAATTAGTCTTTTTTTCTGAAAGATCAGATAACACACAAGCTCTCACTGCTGGCCAGCCACGTGCGTGATGATGTCACTCCCTGCTATCAGATAGAACAAAAAGCAGGGGGGAGACGTACGCAGGTCGGTCACTTGGGTAACCAGAGAGAGCACAGAAGGTGATAAAATCACTTGTAGCTCCTTAACAAAAAAAGATGAACAACGGAATATATTTGGAAAACGTCTTTATTTAGTGATCCCAACATTTTGAAAGCTATTCTTTGGAGTGAGACAACCCCTTTAATTACGTAGATCGGGAATACCCATTAAAATGGCATTTATAGCATCACCAGGATGAAGGTGGGTCTCTCCTCCAGGTCAAGAATGCGGAATCCTCTAACTCCCTGTTCTTATTTGTGCCATGGCGGCATAGAATGGAAAAGTGGATGCGCATGCGCAGCTTTCTCTGTCCTCTTCTATGGGAATTCTGATTTCGGACGAAAAGTATGTTTTGTCGTACTTGGAACCCCCATGAAAACGAACGGAGATGGCTGTGCGTGTGTGGCTATCACTCTGTTCTGTGCAGCCGTAGCACGTAAAGGGATGGGGGTATTGAGACTCTTCCATTCTCAAGATAGGTTTGGGTACCACCTCATACCCTGTTTCCCCGAAAATAAGGCAGTGTCTTATATTAATTTTTGCTCCTAAAAACGAGCTAAGACTTAATTATTGGGGATGTGTTATTTTTCCATGAACAAGAATTCACATTTATTGTTGAACAAAAAAATCCACATCTATTAATATACTGTAGTGACTTCATCACAAACATCAGCAAAAGCAGCTGAACTCTGAAGTCCCCTTCACACTTAGGTCCGGTTCACATATGCATCGGAGGTTCTGTTCGGGAACCTCTGTTTGGAACCTCTGTTGCATGTTCAACCAGGAAGGCAGAAAAAATTTGCTATTTTTTTTCAGTTTTCGCAACGGACACCATGGCGAAAACTTAACTGACCCATTGTAATTTATAGGGTCCGTCGGACGCCATTAGTTTTGGTTCCCCATGGGTCTGTTTTCACCTCTGCATTGAGGTTCTGCGCAAATGTGCACCAGGCCTTGTGCCTTGTATGTTGTTGTTTTTTTTTTTGCTTTGCCTAATTTTTTTTATTTTCATGCAGGTTTTGCAGCATGTTTTTTTGGGGGGGAGGGGTGTATTGGCTTATGCGTTTTTATTAGGGTTTTTTGGTGCATTTTTTTTTTTTTAATCTCAAATCACTTGACCCATCATGAGTTGCAGTACGGAAAAATGGTTACAAAAATGCATAAAAAAATATACAATAATACAAATCCGTATGCTGCTTTGGTGTAGAAAAGAAAAAAACATAATGGAGGTCTGTAGTTAGCAAAATGCTGCACAGAGCCTGAAAAAACAAAAACAACCAAACACTACACAGCATGCTGTGCTTTGAAAAAACTGCAACTGACCAAAAAAATGCTGCAAAGAAGGAAGCAACGTTTGTAGTGAATCTCATATTTCTGCTATTGACTTCTGGCTAAAATCTGACTTTTGCAGATTTTGCAATAAAAAAGAAACAAACAAAAGCATCATTCGCGGCGCGTAAGCGCCGTGAATAAATCACAATTATCTCCCCACGCGTACAATACGATCGTATTGTACACCCGGGGAGAGGAGGCGTAATCCACAGTTCTCTATGAGAGCTGTGGATTACCGTAATGATTGGGACGCATCTCGCTCGTATTAGAGAGCAGTACGCCACGAAATAGATGCTGAAATGCGCCCCAAAATAAGCCGTGTGAACATAGCCTTAGACTTGTCTAAGATTTTGGCAAGTTTTGGATCAGTTTGTCACCGTTGTAAGCAGGGCTGTGAAGTCGGCAAGCCAAAGCCCCGACTCCGACTCCTCAATTTCCCAAACCTCTGACTCCTGACTCCCTCATACACGGCGCATGTTTAAGTGATAACTTTACTGTAGTAAAATGGTAACATGGGCTGTTTATCACCTTATGATACAATAATCAAGCTATTTAGGTAGAACAGACACTGACAAGCAAAAGGGTAACAACGTTTTGATCTTTTGAACACTTGTGAGTAGAGATGAAGAAAAAGTGTATTTGTATCCAAGTCCAGTCTGCACCAACATTTGGGAATGTGCAGAAAGACCTGGGATCAGATTTTGGTCATGACCTGCTTAAATCTGATTCAGAGCCCAGAAGGGTTCAGGCAGTGCTGAAAACCCAAGGTGGATTTCCCAAATACTAACAAATAATAAAAATTAACAATTTTGATTTTTGGGGAGCAAAACAGAAAAAAAACAGTTACGGGAAAAAATCTGCAAACAAAGCAAATACAAAATTTCTTGCAAGTCAAATTTTGTATAAGATGGGTAAGATAAACCGTATATAAAATTACAGTACCTCATGACAAAGCTGTAGTGGATGGAAAATATGGAGCCGGGAAATCACAAGTTTCAAAACATTGTTTCCCCTTTTGGGTTTGTCATTTGTAAAATAAAATTTTTTTGGGAAAGCCCCCCCTTTGGGAACAAAAAAAAAAAGATAAATATAAAAACACTGCGGGAACATTTTGGAGTCTCGAATTTGTTCTGAGAAATAGTTTTGCCTCCAAATCAGACCCTGCAAACATGACCTCACATCAAATCTCATTTTTTTCCAGGCTAAGAAGGGCCCTCTCAAAAACAAATTTTTGGGTTTGGGGCCAAGGGGTGACCACAGGGCAACATCTTAACAATGTCAGGGTAAAAGGGAAATTTTCCCTTCGCCCAGTCAGTTTTGATGAATGGTTTGAATTTCTTCTATTTCTTTGAAAGCAGGTAAAAAAATGTTCGAAATCTGTTTCCCCCGGGGAGCGGAATCTTTTCCCCGGGCAGCCTTTTTGCCTGCCCCCATGTCATAAATTACACCCCTTTCTTTGTGATAAGGCTGAAGATATGGGACAGTACCCGGGGGGCCGGGAACCCAAATTTTCCCCTCTTGCTTTTGCATCGAACTAACCCCCCAAACCTTATTATATATTTTGGGGTCAAAATTCGATCCATTTTAGACGACTCAGCCCTCCTAAAAATAGGCACCAAACCCCCGAACTCCCCCCAGCCCCCTGGGTTATAAACCATGCCCTTTTGGGCAGAATTTGAACTGTAAAAATGTTGAAGGCAACTTTTAAGAAATGTGTTGAAACCCGAGATGTGCCACTTTTAAAGAAAAACCTGTCAATAGATTAACCCCCCCTTGCTGAGGCAGAACAAGCCAGTGTCAGGCCGGCTGTTTCCAGCACTGTGTCCCTTATTCTGTAAAATGCTGGCGTTTTAGAGCATTTATAAGAGCCAACAAACAAAACATGGAAACCTCCAAAAAAGCATTTATGCTATCTACAATACATGAAATAAAACTTTTAAGGGGTTTTTATTAACCCAAAGTTTTTTTTTTATGTTTTTTAGAAAGCCCAAAGAAAAAATTTAATGGCCCCAAATCTTATTCAGAGCAGGTTTTTAGCTCCGCCCACCAAAGGGTAGCCCCCCCCCCACCGGGATTATTCAAAGTTTTTTTTCCTAAATCAAAATAAAAAGGTTTTCATTTTTAGGGGGGGGTTTAAAAAAAATTTACTCTTTTAATACTCTTTTTCCCGGCTGAAAACTGCAAAATTTGAGCATTTGGGCCCTTTTTCCGAAAAAGGGGCAATAAACAGGCCGAAAAGGTTTTTTTGGCTTTCTTTAAGCCTTTTTTATGTCAAAGTGTAATTACATTCAAAAAATGACTCCCTGTATAGAATTGAAATTTTTTTAATCAATTTATTTTTTATTTGTTTTTAATTTACTTCTGGGTTTAGAGTTTAAAATAAGTTTTCAAATTTTTGGGGGGGAATAAATCAGGGGAAATTGTTTTAAAATTGAAAAATGTTTCGATTCTTTAAACTAAAACTTTTTACTAAATGCTAAGCTTGTTACATATTTGCTTCTGTATGAATTAAGAAAAGTTAGAAATGTTCTAATAAACACTATATTAAATATACATATTTCTTCCATCCATTCAGTCATCCCCTTGGATGCTGTGTCGGCCACTTCTCGCCATGCTTTCCTGTTTTATCACTTTATTCAGTTGCTGGATGTCCATTTTGTGTCGTTCTTGGTGGTCTCCAACCAGCCGGCCTTTGGTCTCCTCTGTTTCCTTTGTACCACTAACTATCCCAAGTAGCATCTCATCGAATGATCAAGATAGATCAGGTTCTGTCTGGTGATCTTGTCGTCCTTCAACCATTTTGGGTTTATATGATGAAGAACGTCTTTGTTGGCGATCCTAGTTGTCCTTGGGATTGCTAAAAGTCTTTTCCAGCACCACAGCTCAAAAGCATTGATGTTTCATGTCTGCTTTCGTGAGTGTCCACAATTTTCCAAACCCTATATCGCGATTTGGGGAAAACAGTGGGCCCTTGATGAGTTTTTTTTTTTGGGGGAGACTAAAGACAACCTTGAAATTCCCCTGTTTGCCCCCCACCATGACTGCACTCCTCAGTACTAATTGACGCTTGATCTTTGCTGTCAAACCACCATTGTAATCAATGAGGACTCCAAAAAAAACCGAAGCTGTCGACTACTTCTGTTTCTTCATTGTCGATCTTTATGTGAATTTCTTTTTGCCGGTAGTTCTGACCTTGGTCTTCTTGATCAGGTAAAATCCCATCTTCCTGCTTTCTTCCTTCAGCTTTAGGAACAGCTTCTCCACCAGGCCACCAGGGTTGGTTCCTCTGCATATCTCAGACTACTCATGGCTCTTCTGCCTATTTTAATCCCAAGAAACAAGTCATCTAAGTCCAGCTTCCTCATGATTACTTCTGTATTGAGGTTGAGAAGAGGAGATGAATACATATATAACATATATATATATATATATATATAATTATTTATTTTATTATCTTGGACCCCTATTGATCAAAAAAGTCTGGTGGTACTATGTTACTACAGAAAATTTGTGATTAATAATTATTTTACACGATCGATTTATGAAAAGCTGAGCCTCAAGTTTGCCTGACCATATCTCAGATAGCTGATGGTGTTTCGGCCTATTTTTTAACCCCAAAACACGAGTCCTCTAAATCCTGCTCCCTCATGATTAGTTCTGCATAGCAGTTGAAAAGAGTAGGAGATAAAGAATACAGGTATAATAAAAAAAAATGTAAAAAATAAACATAATAATAAAAATATATGTATACATACACACAAACAAAAAAGAGTGTATATATATTTGAAACCAGAAGTTTCCATCCACTATATAAAGCCCCATCTGCAGGTTTTTCTCACTCTCTGACATGAAATCAGAATAAACCTTCCCCGTTCTAGGTCAATTAGGAACCAAAATTATTTATATTTGCCAAATGTCAGAATAATGAGAGAGAGAATTTTTAGGCATTTTTATTACTTTCTGCAAAGTCAAAAGTTTCCATCCATTTCATTAGTATTTGGTGGCTTTGCCCTTAAACTGTAGGACTTGGGACAAATGTTCTGGATCCTTCCACAAGCTTTTCACAATAGTTGGTAGGAATTTTGGCCCATTCCTCCTGACAGAACTGGTGTAACTGAGCCATGTTTGTAGGTCGCCTTGCTCGCACCTGCCTTTTCAGCTTTGCCCATAAATTTTCAATAGGATTGAGATCAGGGCTTTGTGATGGCCACTCCAAAACATTGACTTGGTTCTCCTTAAGCCACTTTGTAACCAATTTGGCAGTAGCTTCGGGTCATTGTCCATTAGGAAAATCCATTTCTGCCCAAGCTTTAACTTCCTGGCTGATGTGTAGAGATGTTGCTACAGTATTGCCATATAATCTTCTTTCCTCATGATGCCATCTATTTTGTGAAGTGCACCAGTCCCTCCTGCAGCAAAACAACCCCACAACATGATGCTGCCACCCCGTGTTTCACAGTTGGGATGGTGTTCTTAGGCTTCCAAGCTTCTCCCTTTTTCCTCCAAACATAACAATGGTCATTATGGCCAAACAGTTCAATTTTAGTTTCGTCAGACCACAGGACATGTCTCCAAAAATGTAGGTCTTTGTTCCTTGCAACCATTAATCTGGCTTTTATATGTTTCTTTTGGAGTAATGGCTTCTTCCTGGCAGAGCGGCCTTTCAGCCCATGTTGATACAGTACTCGTTTCACTGTGGATAATGACACAATCTACCAGCTTAGTATTTTACTACAGTAAATTTGTGATGACGAATTTTCATAGGTGAGTGATTTATGAAGGCCCCAGAAGTTTGGTTTACTGACTGTTGAAAATTTGTCACATATCGTATATAATAATTTTTTTTATTATTTTAAGTGAGCCGATGTTTATCGCATGATTTTCTGTTACGTTGCTGTTCATTTAAAAAGCTGAACCACTTTTGCATCGGACGCGCACAAGGAACGTAATTGTGTTTATAACTTAGGAACCTTTCTTTATTTTCTTCCATGTTTGGGAAGATTTCTACATATACAGAAGCAAAATGAAATGAGGCCTTGGGCGGTCTGTTTCTATCTCTCGTTATCTGCACCTTAGGACAACGCCACAAATTTCAGGAAGTAATAAAATAAGAAATTCCTGTGCATAGAACGAAGACTTGGATTTAATAAAGCAACGCGCTACAGAAGCTGTATCCTTGTGTTTGAAATTGAAATGAGGCAAATTGAACTCACCCATGAGTTATAGATGAATAATACATGGCCTCTGTTGCCCTGATGACAGCTGACTGACAGCGGAGCGGGGTGACTGCTACAGTCTGTCCGGGAAACCTGTCTCTGCTAAAGTCCATGCCTGACCCTTAGGCTATGTTCACACGGCTTATTTCGGGGGAGTATTTGCGGACGTAATTACGTCCGCAAATACCAGGGCTGTGGAGTCGGTGCCTTTTTTGCAGGAGTCGGAGTCGTCATAAAATAGACCGACTCCCAAAATATATAATAAGTTGGTCCAGTTAGTTTGATGCAGTGCAAAGAGCAATTTTATATACAGTCATCTTACCTATCTTATACATAAATGTGACTTGCAAGTATTTAGCATCTGATTAGTTCTGCAGATTCTTGTCATGTAAATGCATTGTTACTGTTTCGCTCCTAAAAATCAAAATGTTAACTTTTATTATTTTGTTAGTATTTGGGAAATCCACCTTTTGGTTTTCAGCATTGCCTGAATCCTTCTGCGCTCTGGATCAGATTCAATCATATCTTGACCAAAATCTGATCCCAGGTCTCTTCTACACATTCAAAAGATCAAAACATTGTTACCCTTTTGCTTGTCAGTGTCTGTTCTACCTAAATAGCTTGATTATTGTATCATAAAGTGATAAAAAGCCTGATGTAACCATTTTACTACAGTAAAGTTATCACTTAAACATGCACCGTGTATGTGGGAGTCGGGAGTCTGAGTCGGAGGTTTGGGAAATTGAGTAGTTGGAGTCAGGGCTCTGGCTTGCCGACTCCACAGCCCTGGCAAATACGTCCCGAAATACGTTTCAAATACGTGTCACAAAGTGCGGCATGTATTTCGCGTCGTAAATACATTCCCTATTCTTTACTATGGGGATTTACGTCGCGAAATACGCCTCAATAAGTGACAGGGGACTTAATTTTACGATCGTATTTACATGGCGAAAATACTTTGCGGAAATACGCCCCGTGTGAATGACAAGGCGTATTTTACATTGGAATGCTAATCTAATTGTTCATTATTTGAAACGTATTTCGGGACGTATTTGCGGACGTAATTACGTCCGTAAATACGCCCTGAAATAAGCCATGTGAACATAGCTTAAGTACAATAGGCACCGGGTATGGTAATCTGAAGACAAGATGGTTCCCACGGAGGGTGGTCGTATTGGCCAAAGCCCTGGCCCAGCACGGTTTTTTTTGTTTTTTTTTTTACATCTTAGATCAGGGAAAGTAGAATAAAGACTCTTATTGAAGGCACCAGTGGTAAAGAAACTTAAGACCACATGTATGAAATGGTTTTGGTATAAAACTCACTTTTTTCCCCATAGAAACCTGTGGGCAAAGAAGTGAGTTTTAGACCAAAACCGTTTCATACATGTGGCCCTTATTTTCCAGTGTTCTGTGGGAAAAAGTAATGCAAATTCACTCTTCTTCAGATGGAAGAAAACACTCCGGTTTGGCTGGCATGAGATTTTCTTCAGGCAGTAGGTGCAAGTCTTGACACTGGGACCCACATTTGTCTTGGGACCGGGCCCCCGAAAGTCTCTGCTCAGACTGGAGAGCCGATCTCGCATGGGCACTACTTTCCATACTGTTCTGTGGGAGTTCCCGGTACAGCTGAAGCAGAGGTCTGCAACGTTGGCTCTTCAGCTGTTGGGAAACTACATCTCCCATCATGCCCACTGATATAGATTATATAAATTCATGATGGGAGTTGTAGTTTCACAACAACTACTCGAGTAAATATTGATGCCTTAGGCTGCGCCCCCAAGCCAAGGGACAAATACCGGTCGGTTTATCCGACCGATGAGCAGAGAAAAGCCCTCCCCCTTCACATTGGCTTGCACAGATTCCGTCCGAAAACCGGATAGAAGAATGTGCAAGCACAACGTTATGCGGGCGGAAAAACCGCCGGGTGGAAAACCCGTGCAGTGGGGACTGCTGCATGGGTTTTCCATAGAGCCCCATTGTGCTCATTTTCTTTTATCAATACGATTAAAACGCTAACCGACCCATAAAGGGTCAGCAAGGACCTTACTTGAACACACTATTCTAAATACAAAAATGCCTATAGTATGAGGAGCACCCGCCCCGAAAGGGGCGACCCTTACACCAGAACACCCTATGCTAAAAACAATAGACTATACTGACAAACAACATAACAAAGTGTAAAAATTGTGATAAAAAAGTCAAAACACTATATATATATCTCAAATAGCCTAGAGACAAACGCTATAATACAGAGTGACACACATCCGACGCGTTTCCCCCACCAAATATGTGGGTTCATCAGGGATAGAGAGCTTAAAGAATGCCAATTATATCGCTAATACAAAAGTACAGCAAGATAATGATGATATAATATAGCTTACGTCCCTTAAAGATATGTTGTAAATAGGTCCATAGGATCCTAAGGGAAGAGGAGAGTGATCCTATTCCCCAAAATGCAGCGTGGAGATAAGATATATAGCCGGGTTGTAGTTTCAGCTGGAGAGCCGACGTTGCAGACCCCTGACTGCAGAGCACACCGCTAACCTGTAGAACAGAAAGGAGAAACGTGCGCAAGCGACACCGGCTCTCCATTCTGAGCTGATGCTTTCAGGGGCCCATTCCTGAGATAAGTGAGGGTCCCACCTGTCGAACTCAAAGAGAAGGAATCTGAATCTACATGATGCCAGGGGTTATTTTTCCTTGCATCACATGAAATTAGAAAGTGGCACAATTGATTGTGATATCAATGGCATATCGACAGGATATGCTAAAGTGCATGGAGGTGGATTTTCTCCTTTTTAAGTTCAGTTATATGACTTACCAAATCCCTTTTAATACTTCTGTTCTGTTTTTGTTTGATTTACTCCATTAGTTAAAAATAATTTTGCTTATGTATGTAGGCAAATAATCTCCCAAAAAATGGGAATCTCGCAAGAGAACAGAGAGAGTGACTATTAATCAGAAGTAGGAAGGGAAAAATTGAGAGGTTAGAAATCAGATTTTTAAATAGTGTTTATAGAGGTTAGGTGTTATACATAATAAAAGTTAAGTTTTAGTGTTTTATAGATTGAGAACTGATAGAGTTTAAGTTTGCCTATGGCAAAATAGTAAATGTAGTATGTATGTAGGCAGTCCCCAGGTTACGAACAGTATAGGGACTGTAGGTTTGTTCTTAAGTTGAATTTGTATGTGAGTCAGAACAGATATATTTACTAAATGTGACTCCAGCACAAAAGTTTTTTTTTTTTAGTTTTGGATAGTGCAGGGAAGGGTTTTTACATTTGTTTTGTTGTCTGTGCCCCAGTTAAGAATATTTCACCTCGTTTTCACCTCATGTGCTGCGGTGGCATGCTGGAACTTGCCGTTCCACAGCTACATCTGCTGTGGAACACGGAACTACAAGTGCAGCATGCCCCATAAGCCTCTGTGTGTAACTAGGGGACTGATGTAAGTTGGAACGGTGTAAGTCGAGGACTGCCTGTATTGGTTGTTCTGTCTTAGGGCATGTTCACACGGCTTATTTGGACAAGGTTTTGGACGAGGTTTTCGGAGCATTTCCTCGCCCAAAACCTCATCCAAAACGCCCCCAGTTCATTTCATTGATTCCTATGTAAAACCTCGTTGTAGTTCACACATGATGAGGTTTTTACACGCTTCTTTGGAAGCGCTGAAAAACGTGTTTAAGGCGTGGTTTTTGGTGCTGTATTCGCCGCTTTTTTTGTACTGGCTATCAATTTATAAGGGAGAAAACCTCGTCAAAAACCTCGTCCAAAACCTGATCCAAAACCTCGCCGAGAGACGCCTCTAAAACCTCTTCTGAGGAAGCGGGTTTCAGGCGAGGTTTTGGGAGTGGAAACGCTTCGAAAACCCCGTTCAAAACCACATCCAAATAAGCCGTGTGAACATATCCTTATTGTTTTAGGATATGTTCACACGGCATAATTGCGGCGCGCATTTCGCCGCATATTTGTGCTTTAACACGCTTGAAATGCGCCCCGCAATTACGGTAATTCATAGTTCTCATAGAGAGCTATGAATTAAATTCGTCTCCCCTGTGTATTGTACGCCAAAGGAAACCACGTCGAAGTCACTTACTGCCGCTTATAATAAAGTGTGGCTGGACCTGTGCTTGGAAGTACACGAACACACGTACTTCTAAAACACAGCTATGCTGCGCGACATACACCGCAATACACCGTGTGAACATACCCTTATTGTTGTTATTGTTTTGGATGTTGTTGTTATTCATATTGATAGCAGTAAGCGGCCACACAGGGAACACGTAACACAGGCTGACTGGCTGTACAAGCATGGACGTATGCAAATGAGTCATCTGAAACGGAGACGAGATTTCTTCATCTTTCTAAACTGAGGAGACAAATTTAAGTCTGCAGTTTTCACTTGGCCACTAGGCTATACTTCTGACACTTCTGAGATTTTTATGTGCTCATTATCAGTAACAGCGTCAAACGAAAGAGACACCATTGTGTACAGATAAACAAATCCACCAGCACTAGAGGATGTACACGCTTCCCTCCTTCACAGAAAGCTCCTATACATAGAAGGGGCTAAACTGTGACAGGTTCCCTTTAAGACACTACTGCAAATAGTGCTGTTAGAGTCACATAATTGTTGTGGTTTTTTACATGATGAAGATGTCGCCTTTTAAAGGGCGTTCTATCATGTAACACCTATAACGGCTTTTAATCAGAGCATCAGTGGAACATCCGAAAAACACATGTAGAATAAGTAATAATTGTACGGTCACAAAAATGCCCAGATGGAAAAAGATATCTGTATTATATGATGGGTGGGCAAACTGTTGTAGACTTTCATCAATCCTTCCATAGAATAGCAAACAATGCAAAATAAAATCTACCCATATCTGAATTGCCCCGGGGGTAGGTAGCAGCGAGGCCTTATTCACATTAGTGATATAATGTAGTCGTGCAGCGCTTTGCAGGTAATTGTGGCAAAATTATGCTAAATTGTGGTAAAATTGCAAAATGTTGTTACTGCTGCAGTTTTGTCCAAATTTCATCAAAAATATTTTAATAAATAGTAGGAATACATGAAGTGGTTTAGATAGATGTGGACATAATGGCCGACATGTATGAACGGGGCTGCGCCACATATCTGGCCTCTTTTCAGCCCAATATCCGGCGCAGCCCCATTCGCTACCTTTTAAATGTACCGAACACCGTTATCGGGCGCTTTACATAGCGCCCGCGGCACTTTGTAATGCGCCCGATCTCGGGGGGGGGGGGGGGGGGGGGCATGTGGGGGCGCACTAGAACCATAGTGAAGCCATAGATTTATAGCTTCGCTACGACATTTCTAGGTGCATTATAGCTGGAACAGGTAGAGCACTTCAATAGTGGTTTACCTGAGCCAGAATGCGCCTGATTTATGACCCGCTGTAGAGCGGGTTCATGAATCGGGCGCATTGTAGTCTATTATGTTGCTCATGAAATTTGGCATGTTAACGCCAAATTTCATACGTGTCACCCATAATTCCCACATCTAGAGGTTAACAGTCAACCAAAGATGGTGACACTGGTTTAGTAACCACTGGCCTAATGCTCATATGGCCAAACCACTTTTTCTTGACCCATTTAGAAATGTGCACATTTGGTGCAATTTATAATGAAGTGGGATGGAAAAATACTGATTGGCTAAACAAGCCTTAGGCTAGGTCTAAAGAAAATCATGTAATCAGCTCACCCGGTATGACTTTTGCTTGATGCAGGAACTATGCCCAATTCTCTGAGGTGCACGGAGAAAACCAACACCATCCAGCTGGGAATGGTTCAGCAGATATCCATGGAATACAAGGTAGATTGCTCCAGCAGTCACGATTAAGGGCCACATTTGCTCAGGGCCTGAAACGCGTTGACACCATGTCATCATTAGGGGTTTCGTATTGTTTTTAAACTATGTTTTTTAACGTATAGTTTTCAATAAAGTGCGATTTTTTTATTTTTATTTTTTTTATTTTATTTTTTTTCAAGAACGTGCAGTGTACCTTTTATGCCTTAGGTCCGCACAGCAATTTGAAATTGCATTTTTACACCGCTGGACTAGACTGCCATTTATTTTTATTTTTTTTGTGTGCAGTTTTTGCCCAAAAAACAGGAGTCGGATTTCGGATTCCCGGCAGCCCAGTACATTACGGCTGCGGGACTCTGACATCGGTCCTGTGGGATATAGAACATGTTTTATATTCCGCCGGTCGGTTTTTATTTGAGGAAAACCTCAGTGAAAAAAAAAATAAAAAATCTGTGCTGTATAGACTACAACACGGATTTTCTATTGAAGTCTACACAGCGCAGGGTACGGTTGGTTTCAAAATACTGAATCCGCTGAAAAAACGCTGTTTTACATAGGAATCATTGGAAACGAACTGGAGGCCTTTTGGAGGCTATTTTGACGCTGTGTTGGCTGATGAAATGCTCCGAAAACAGCTTTAAAATCAGCCGTGTGAACTCGCCCTCAGGCCATGTCCCCACGGCACGGGTTTGCGGCCGGTTTTTCAGCCGGTTTGCGGCTTTGCAGACCGTCTGAAAAACCGTCCGCAAACGAGCACAACAGGGCTCTATGGAAAACTCGTGCAGCAGTCCCCACCGCACGGGTTTTCCGCCCGGTGGTTTTTCCGCCCGGCGGTTTTTCCGCCCGCGGGCCGTCCGAAAAACATTCTGCATGCATATTCTTCCGTCGGTTTTCAGACGGAATATGTGCAAGTGAATGTGAAAGAGAAAAGCACCCCGCGGCCGTGGGGGTGGCACACAAACCGGATAAACCGATCGATATTTGTCCATTGCCGCATGAACGCGCCCTTAGACTTTGTTGCCCATAACAACTGATCAAGGCTCAGCTTTAATTTTTCCAGACCACTATATGGAACGAAAACTGAGCTCTGATTGCTATGAGCTGATTGGTTGTTATGAGGAACAAAGACAGTTTTGGGGTATGTTCACCTGGTGTTTTTGGGGTATATTACGCCCCCAATATGCTCATCAATAAGCGTCTAGAACATCTGGAGAACACCTCCCATTGACGGCCATGTAAAATCGGTGCCGTCATGGAGATGGCGCAAATTTTACTTGAGTATCTTTCGGCAGGTACTGTCCGCGCCTGCAAAGAATTGACATGTCCGCTCTTGAGGGCGTTTTACGCACTGTCAATACCTAAGTTTAAATCGCCTCCAGCAGGCCGCAATGTTTCCTCCTGAAATTCTGATTTTCAACAAGGATACAACGTGCTTGGACAGTGTCCATGAAGACAGTACTCCCCTTATTGTTAAAGGGAATCTGTCGCCAATTTTTTATTTTTTTTACTTATTAAATCAAGCCCCTGATCCACATTCTTTTCCTCTCAGTCGTTTTTATTTCCTGATTGTAGATTTCTCTATTCGGCCGTATATATATGATTGTGGGGAAGACATTCTTGCTTGCACTGCTTTAACAGCAGTCAGAGAGATACTTTACAGAAGTTTCATGCACATAGGATTCTTAAGACACATTATTTCTCGTCCCATCGGACTTTTAATAGGGGTTAGTTTTCACACTGGGGAAAGGAGAGGGGAGGAGGGTGGGCCTGTGACCCTTTTCACAATGTTGGATGATGGTGAAATCCTTGTGGATTTTATCCCTTTGTACACCAAAATGGGGGTGGGGGGGATCCTCCTTTTTGATGCCTTGTCCACTGTCTCTTTTACTGATAATGAGCAGACACTGAAAATCTCCCTCTACAGAACAGGAAGTGTCAGACGATTATTAGGCTTAGTGGCCAAAGTGAAAACTGCAGGACTTAAGAATTATTAAAAAAAATATTGAAAGTGATCTGGAAAATTTAAAAAAAACATAACCAAAAATTCCTACATAATGTGTTTAACATAAAAATGAGAGTTAAACAAAAAGTCATTTTTTGATGACATTCCCTTTAAAGGAGTTTCATAAATGAGGCTCTTCTGGAGCCCATTCATTAGTACTGTCTGAGGGTACATTCACACAGGCGAGTTGGACGTCAATTCCTGTGAAAATTTAGTGTTAAATCCGCCTCAGAATCTGTGTCCAAATCTGACGGTAATCTGCCTCACATGGTTTCTGATGGAAAATCCACGTCACTGTGCACACGACGCTCATATTCCACAGCACTGAAAAAAACTGACATGTTAATCATTGAGGTGGATTCAGCTGTGAATCCTCACATTGGATTGGATGGCAGCAAATCCACATACAAAATCCACGCTTAACTGGCCTGGATTCCACGCTGAAACTTCCAGCGCTGCAAATCAGCCCTGTCAGCCTACTCTAAGGCTATGTTCACACAGCATTTTTTAAAGTGTAAATTTAAACTTCCAAATCTGCTTAAAAAAACGCCTAATTAGATGCGTATTTTGAAAAATCCTGTTTCCACTGTTTCCTGTAGGTATTTTACAAGCGAGAAACGGCTCAAGAATTGACGTCACTTGTTTCTACGCCCATAATTGCGTCCAGAGACGGCTCGCAAGTACGCTTGTGAAATGCGCTTCGTGTGAACAACGAGGCGTATTTTACATTACATTATATTATATTTTACATTATATTCAATGATGGAAGATTTGAAGCTTGTCTGGGGCTGATTTTGGGCCGTTTTTTCAGCATGTTAAATGTGCTAAAATGTGGTCCAAAAAACGGCATGTGAACCTAAGCCTAATACTTGGATATTGCAAACTTCGACTACATCGTCTAAGAGTTACCGCTGAGTTGATGAATCTGTTTACCTTATGCCACTAAACTGGACTTAAATTTTGGAAACTAGTGTTGCATGTAAAAGTACGCCCTTGTTGTCGGACTTGGTGAAGGAGCGTCGAAAAATGGTCTAAAATATATAAGTATGGTGTAAAGTATGTACACCAGAATTCTGGCACAATTGTCATAGTAAATCTGCCACCTTTTGGCTCTTATTTAACATAACTGTCTTAAACGGGTTGTCTCATTACATAGATTAGCTTTCAACATTTAGGAAACAGCAAATGAAGTTGTTTTTCAAATACATTGCTTTGTTTATTTTTCTTTGTTGAGGAGATAAGTGATTTTATCGGCACTGAGTGCACTCAGATTTCTCTAGATTGCTGACCTGCTGTCCCTGCTGTTTGTCTTATCTGATAACAGGGATGAAGTCATCACACAGATCCACACAAAACTCCCAGCACCTTCTGAGCTTGAGTGTTATTTGACCGAACAAACAAAGGAGACAAATTACTTTTGTTTACTTTAGCTCTAAAGCTTCTCTGGACTTTAGATAAACATCTCCTGCTCTCATGTCAGAGTAATTAGCAGACCTTTGAATACTGAGCTGATATGCTAATCACCCACAATCTGATCAAGAAGCGATAGGATGCATGAATGAAAGCTGCTCTGTGAAACAGCGATGTGAGACAACCCCTTTAACGGTAGGTATGTCCTTGTTGCTCATAGCAACTAATTGGAGCGCAGTTTTCATTTTTCCAGAACGGCAGAAAGAAATACAGTCTGTGCATTGGTTTCTATGGGCAACAAAGACAATCTTTACTGTTAGTTTTGATAGATAAGGCCCTCTAGGGCAGGTTTATCCAGACAATTTGCCAGCTTTATTAACACTATACACTGTCTAAGTTTACACTATTATGTAGTTGGCGTAATTTACGGTAGTAATTGCAGCAGAATGTTGGTGCACAGCGTCGCACATGAAGCCGCACCCGTTTCCGTCAAAGAGGTCTCTTCTTATTAAGCTGCATCCCTTTTGTCAGACGTGGTGCAGAAGTGTCTAAAACCTAATACATGTGGCATAAAGTATGTCCTCTAGAATTATGCCACAAAAAAAAAGAAAACACAGAACCAATTTTTTTTATATAGGATTTATTTGAGAAAATACTTAGGGCGACATGTATGATTTTTGACGTCCAGGCACCATTTTTCTTGTGCTCATTAGTAGCGTAAAATGCACATGAATCTATTAACCTATTCTACTGTGGGTCATAGATTTAGTGCTTTATAACTACAAATTCAGGCTCATGTAAACCACTTCTAAAGTGCTCTACCTGTTCCAGCAGTAATGCGCCTGGATTTGCCGGACTGAAGCTATAAATGTGCAGCTTCGTACGGTTGTAGTGCACCGCCTCCCGCACGCCCCGATCTCTGGCGCATTACAAAGTTATGCAGGCGCCCGATAATGCGCCTGTTATTGGAGCTGAAAAGTCTTTTCGAGCCAGACTTCTACCACAGCCCAGTTCATACATGTCGCCCTTAAAGGGGTTTTGCCAGGACGTGCCTTATCTGCTAAGAAGCAATTGTAAACAAGCCACGCTGAGCTAAGAGAGAGAGACACAGCCAGAGCACAGAGCCATGCATAAGGGATCGTGTGAAATGTTCACTCAAATAATCAAACTACAACAAGTGGATTCTGTATACAAAAGACAACACCTTTTCTCCACAGCAGCTTGAAAGCTCCTTCAGCCTCTTGAAAGCTTTTTCATGTTCTCTGTCATCAGATAAAGCAGGGATCTACTCAGATAATCACACTACAACTAGTGGATTCTGTATACAAAAGACAACATATTTCTACCCGGTGCCTTGAAAGCTTCTTCAGCTCCCTCTCATCAGATAAGAAGTGTGCTCTGCACAAGCCGGCCAGCAGCTCTTGTCAGGTCGTATCTAATAGAAGCTTTTAAGTAACTAAGGGCAGGTAAGGCAGCCTGTAGCTCTCTCAGGCTGCAGTTTTCTTAATCACATATATTTAGAAAAGTGATTAAATACCCATTTTGGAGGATCCCACATCAACATTACATCGTGGCAAAACCCCTTTAATATACTGAAGGGATTTATCACAAATGACAGAACAAGATCACAGAGTAAAGTGAATCTCAATAGGTTAAAACATTACTTTTAATATTAATATATAAAAGTGAATACACTTACCCTATTGATACCCTAAGGCGGTGTTCACACGGCTTATTCCCGACGGATTTGTGCGCCGTATTGAGCGCACAAATCCGCCGTGAATAAGGGGCGGGACGGGGGCGGGGCCGGAACGCGACGGGGGCGCCGCTCCCGGCCCCATAGACAATGCATTGTTTACGGCGCGTCCGCGCCGTAAATAATGTGCATGTCACTTTCTCCCCCCGCGGCGGATTCGCCGAGCGGGGAGGAGCGACGGATTTCACTGTTCTCTATGAGAGCAGTGGATTACCGTAATTGCTGCCGCGGATTGGCGCCGTACTGCAGCGCAAATCCGGCGCGAAGTACGGGGCAAACCCGCGGCAGAATAAGCCGTGTGTACGGGGCCTAAACAAGAAAAACCCTTCCTAAACAGGGTGATCACCCCCGAAAAGGGCGACTCTGTCATCTAACCTGTCCCTGTGGAAGAAACCCTAAATGGCTCTATTAAGTTTGACATGAAGGGTCAAAATACAAACTTTAAAATTATCCTGAAAGTGCCTTAGTAAATCGGCCCCTGGGGCAGACTTATCAATACAGTCTAAAAATGCGGCAGATTTATCATAATGTTGATAAATCTGCTGCTTGTTTTTACAGTCCAGTTGACTTGGCACTAAGTGCACAAAAAATTTGGCTCAATTGCGCAAAAATTTAGTCTAACTTCTCACTTTCCATTAGTTCTCTTATCACTAATAACAATGTTATAATGCCTTGTGATATGCAGATGCTTCGTGGAGTGCAAAAGGCAATTTCGAATCTCTATCCACCTATATGGCCCTCTCCCTAAGGAGAGATCTTCCCTTTCTGAGCCACTCATTGCCTCCCACTCAGCCAAGCCAGCATTGCTCTGCTCTGTACTGACGAGGGGCAAACACCCCGAAATGGCTGTCTACAGATGGGTGATGCTGGCTTGGCTAAATATCCCTTTTGCTTTCCAAAGACCCAGTGGGTCAAAAGCAAATTGAGGATTTGTTACATCCAATAGAGGGCGCTTGAGCTTCTCAGCTCCTTTCCCATAATGCCTTGTGATATGCAGATGCTTCGTGGAGTGCAAAAGGCAATTTCGAATCTCCACACACCTATATAGGCGCTCTCCCTAAAGAGAGATCTTCCCTTTCTGAGCCACACATTGCCTCCCACTTAGCCAAGCCAGCATCGCTCTGCTCTGCACTGTACTGACAAGGGGCAAACACCCCAACACGACTGTCTACAGATGGGTGATGCTGGCTTGGCTAAATATCCCTTTTGCTTTCCAAAGCCCCAGTGGGTCAAAAGCAAATTGAGGATTTGTTACATCCAATAGAGAGCGCTTGAGCTTCTCAGCTCCTTTCCCATAATGCCTTGTGATACACTAATTGCGTAAAAATTTTGCCGCATTCTTTATTGCATTCTTTTGTTGAATGCCGCAATGTCTAAAAACTGTCCAAAATTCCATAATAGATATGGAGTAAAGCTTGTACGCTGTTATTTTGGTGCAAATTGGGGCATAATTCTGCGTAATTGCCATAGTGAATCTGTCCCATTGTTTTTTTTTAATAACTTCCAGTCAGACTCATGGGCGCAGCAGACAGTACGTGGTACGTACCCTAGGATAATTTAGTCGATGCGACCGCACTGACACGGATAATCCGACCCCTGTGGTAACAAAACAATTGCATCTTCGGACATATTGGAGGAGTCCCCCCAACCCCCCCCCCCCCACCCCAATGGCTGTCATTTCTGTAAATGTTAATCGGCTGGAGAACTGCGGCCGACCCTGCAACACGTATCGGGGCTTTTTTTTTTTTTTTTTTCTTTATCCTATTATACGAAAAAGTTTATCATCCGCCTCACAGGTGAAATATAATTGCAGGAATGCCTCGTAACCACTATTTCTGTTCTCCGGCCAGAGAATGTCTTTTCATAAGGCAATGAGCTGAATTTTATTTTATATTTAATTTTTCCTTAATCACCTTAAAAAAAAAAAAATGGAGAAAAAAAAAGAAATCCCAATCTTGCCCTCCGGTGTAGCTTTTGTGATTTTCTTCTGCTTTTCTGACTTAAGGGCATGTAAGCTGTTTAAGAGAAAATCACCGCACATAGCTAAATACGTCGGCCGGGATAAATGGCCCCGGCCGCGGCCTCGCTGTGCGTACTGAGATATCATGCGCCGAACAATTGCTCTTGTGACGGTTTTTCCATTCAATACAAAGGACAAGGAGATTACCAATGACAAATGTACATTAGGCAGCCTTTGGAGTAGAATTAAGCTCGCTTCTCATTTTGTTACTAGTGTAGGATCCATTTGAATACAATTCCTTAATTCCTGGAGCAGCCGGCCAACTTAAAGCATTAGTCTGCTTTGCCTTCCGATATAATAACCACCTAGGGTATTAAAATTGGGTGGCTACAGCTGTGTCTGTTATAGGGGAAACAACGGCTGGAAATAGAACTGATTTGCATGCCAGAGAAATTTTCTGTCACTTGCTGTTTTTCCATTGTATCCTTCATGTAAAAGACCTTTGTGCACAATGGCTGTTTGCAGCGAGCCGTCGCAGTCTATCGTAGCATGTGGTCTGTAAGAGCTTTACGCCGTATCTTCCCAGCTTCCAGAACAATGTAACATAGAAAACACGTCAGGCGTGGACGGACCTCTGGGCGACGACTTTCTGCACGCTAGGAAATAGCAGCCGGGCTCTACTTCTTGCTTTAGAGTTATTGTTTTTTTGGGTTTTTTTTGAGTCCACCTTCTTGGAGCCTTCTTCACGTCTATTAAATCCTGAACACCTAAAATATAATTCAAGAGAAAAAAACAAAAACGAGACGGCGCTCCCTAGCGCAATATTGCGACTTTCGAATAAGAACCACTAGTACTTATTTTAAGCACTAACCTTCTAGTGTTGTGCAAAGGAAGGCACAACGCTTTTTTAAAGGGAATCCGTCGCCATTTTTTTTTTTTTTTTTTTTTTTTACTTATTAAGTCGAGACCCTGATCCATGTTCTTTTCCTCTCAGTGGTTTTTATTTCCTGATCGTAGATTTCTCGATTCGGCCGTTTATATATGATTGTGGGGAAGACATTCTTGCTTGCACTGCTTTAACAGCAGTCAGAGAGATACTTTACAGCAGCTTCATGCACATAGGATTCTTAAAGGGGTTGTCGCACTACATGGATTGCTGCTTTTTATGTTAAAGATCTTGCAAACACAAGTCACTTTGCAATATGTGTCCATTAGCAGTGTCCTACCTATTCCTAGATATCCCCTCTTGTATGGGCTGCATCAGCTCCTCAGGTCGCTATAGCTACAGACCTGTTGATCATTCCTGATAGGCTGCCAGCACTGGTTGCTATAGCTACAGACCTGTTCGATCTCTCCTGATAGGCTGCCAGCACTGGTTGCTATAGCTACAGACCTGGCTTCTACTGCAGCGTAGTAGAGGGCAGTAAACACACCCCTGAATTCAAAGTGAAACCAAGAAAACAGGACTGTAGCAACATGAATCAATGTAGCGAGACAACCCCTTTAAGACAGATTCTGTCCCATAGACTTGTATAGGAGAGTTTTCACTGTGAAGAGAGGGGGAGCTGTGACATCTCCTCTTGTGACTAGTGGATTCTGTGTTATCTGTACACAATGGTGTCTCCTTTCAGTTTGACCCTGCTTTTACTGATAATGAGCAGACACTGAAAAGCTCTCTAAACAGCACAGGAAGTGTCAGACTATTATTAGGCCTAGTGGCCAAAGTGAAAACTGCAGGGCTTAGGGATTATTAAAAAAAAATATTGAAAGGGATCTGGAAAATTAAAAAAAACATAACCACAGCGGTTTATGCGCAGTTATCTTTGAAATGTAAAGTTATTCTCAAACTAATGTGCATGCGACTGTGAGATGTTTGTTATAAAAAAGAAAAAAATGTAACTGTCCTTGATATAATAACCCTTTCCTTTGAGTATATTTGGACATTCTTATCAGATCGCTTTTGTGTGATTCTTTTATACATACTGCTATTGTTTGCTGTGTTGATGTTCAATAAAAACAATTTAAAAAAAAAAACACATTACCAAAAATTCCTAAAAAATGTGTTTTAACATAAAAATGTGAGTTAAACAATAATTCATTTTTGATGACACATTCCCTTGAAGCATCCAAATGTTTGGAACCGAAGAGTCACGGTCATCCGCAGCCGTCTGTCCGTTTTGCTCTGTACGCCCGATGCATTGGGTCAGGGTAAGGGTGCTTTCACACGATGCGTTTTTGGTGCATTTTTGATGCGTTTTTTGGATGCGTTTTTTTGTCCAGAAAGACACAGCAATTAATGATATACATTGTTGCACAAAAAACGCATCCAAAAAAACCGCATCAAAAACGCACCGTGTGAAAGCACCCTAATGGCGATCCAAAAGGTGTGAAGGTTTTCTCCAGTTTGCCCACAAAAAAACTTCTATCACAGAAAAATACAATGGTTTAAAATATAACTTTTACTTCTACTGTTTAAAATATAATATATACCTGACTAGAACATCAATATGTATACTTTCCGGTCAGCATCCCAGTCTAAATTACACTCAGCACACTGATACAATAATAATACATCGATATAACTCACGGTTATGTAGAAATCCAATCCAGAAAATGCTATAAAAGATAGAAAATAATGCCTATCCAGATGCAATACTGGACAAAAGAATGGACAATAAGGGGGGAATAGATGACACTATCAACTTACCCTATTAAGAGCTATTCTCCTCCCAATACAACGGAGCACATGCCCTGAAAAAGGGCGACCCCGAAAACCGATACCCTATATGACCCTAACAATCCCTAAAGTGTCTCATAGATGGCATCAATAAGTCAGTGTGCATAAGCCGAAAAGATGAAAAAATCTCAAAGAATCCTAAATCCCAACGCATTTCCCACACTCGATAAAAATAATAAGTGGGTCCATCAGGGGAACATAGATGCATGTAATGAGCAACAATGGCCCCAAAAGAAAAACAAGGAGATGTATCAATAATCGGCACTGATATGCCGGGGTAACCAATGATGACCTGAGGAAGTGTGGTCTACACACGAAACGCGTATTCCTTTGCTATTTATAATAAATCTTCAACTAAAAAGTCGTCCAACGCGGTCATTAGAGTTCATTTAAAGAAGGTTTTTTCTGGGCAAACTGGAGAAAATCTTTACCCCTTTTAAAATATAATTCAAGGACTGAGGACAGGAAAAAAACTAATAACCTAAAAGGTGAAATACCCAAGCCAAAAATGAATACTAAAATGGAATAAATTGTATTCAACATACAGTATAAAAAATTAATAATTACACCATTAAAAGAGAAAAAAAAATGTATTCCTCAAAATACACATAGGCAAACGGCACCGGAATGGGATCAAAAAGAAAAAAAAAGCGGGTGGGTAAGCAGGATCAAAATTCTGCATAAAAAAAATTGATGGAAGTGATAAATAATGCAATACATGTAAACCAGAAGTTTCCATCCACTATATAAGAAGCCCCATCTGCAGGTTTTTCTCACTCTCTGACATGAATTCAGAATAAACCTTCCCTGTTTTAGGTCAATTAGGAACCAAAATTATTGATATTTGCCAAATGCAGAATAATGAGAGAGAGAATTTTTAAGGCATTTTTATTACTTTCTGAAAAGTCAGAAGTTTCCATACATTTCATTAGTATTTGGCAGCATTGTCCTTAAAGGACTTGGGTCAAAGGTTTTGGATCCTTCCACAAGCTTCTCACAATAGTTGGTAGGAATTTTGGCCCATTCCTCCTGAAAGAACTGGTGTAACTGAGCCATGTTTGGAGGTCGTCTTGCTCGCATCGGCCTTTTCAGCTTTGCCCATAAATTTTCAATAGGCTTGAGATCAAGGCTTTGTGATGGCCACCCCCAAAACATTGACTTGGTTCTCCTTAAGTCACTTTGTAACCAGTTTGGCAGTAGCTTCGAGTCATTGTCCATTTGGAAGAACCATTTCCGCCCATGCTTTAACTTCCTGGCTGATGTCTTGAGATGTTGCTTCAGTATTCCAACATAATCTTCTTTCCTCATGATGCCATTTATTTTTGTGAAGTGCACCAGTTCCTCCTGCAGCACAACAATGCCACAACATGATGCTGCCACTCCTCACATTTAGGATGGTGTTCTTAGGCTTCCAAGCATCTCCCTTTTCCTTCAAACGTAACGATGGTCATTATGGCCAAACAGTTCAATTCTAGACCATAGGACATGTCTCCAAAAATGTAGGTCTTTGTTCCTGTTTGCATTTGCAAACATTAGTCTGGCTTTTATATATTTATTTTGGAGTAATGGCTTATTCCTGGCAGAGCGGCCTTTCAGCCCATGTTGATACAGTACTCGTTTCACTGTGGATAATGACGCATATTACCAGCTTCTTCCAGCATCTTCACAAGGACTTTTGCTTTTGTTCTTGGGTTGATATGCACATGTCGGACCAAAGTACGTTCCTCTCTGAGACACAGAACCCGTCTCCTTCCTGAGCGGTATGATGGCTGGACATTCCCATCTTGTTTGTACTTGTGTATAACTGTTTGTACAGATGAACGAGGCACCTTCAGGTATCTGGAAATTATACACAGGGGTATATTTGGCGTATTGAAATACGGACCGTAAAATACGTCGTGTGAACACACTAATTAGGAGATATGGGAGTTGCCACTACTGGGACAACCAGCTGTTTTCCTAGGGTAAATTGTGGTTATGTAGAATTTAAGGGCAGCTTAACAATGGTGCCCTTGGGAAATTGCTCCTCTAACACAAGAGTCGCTCATAGTCGCCCATGGTCTCCTGTTTGTTAGTACAACAACATAAATCAGCAGCACTCTACAAATGCTAAGAGACAGTCAAAGTAAACATTTGAACCATTTTAGCATCTCTGCTACTTATTGAGGTTCCTTGATCAAAACTGTGAGAGCCCATCCACCACGACAAGGTGACCTCAGATGGGGACCTCCACTAACCTTTAACATCGCGTGGTGCCCTCTCAGGCCACCACAGGTTTCAGGGAATGAAGTTCCCAGCTACACTCTGATTAAAGTCCGTCTGCATGGATGGACGGAGTGCGCAATCAAAATGGCGGCGGACACCCCCCCCCCCCCCCACCCACCCCCATGCAAACAATCCAAAAATAAAAATTGATCAGCACATCCAAAGCCATTTTAAAGAAAATGATGTAAGTGCACGCTGGCGTGGCGGCAAACAATGCAAACACAACAACATACCAGCAGCGCTCTAGAAATGCCAAGAGGGCCACATGTATGAACCTGTTTAGGCCTAAAACTCGCTTTGTGCCCATAGGTTATTATGAACAAAAGAGTGAGTTTTAGACCTAAACAGTTTCATACATGTGGCCCAAAGTGAAAACATGAACTATTTAAAATGCAATTCTACTAATTTTTGGATACATGAAAATTTGAGGTTGTTATATTCACTTTGACTGTCTCTTGGTGTTTGCAGAGTGCTGCGGATGTTGTTGTGTTTGCTTTGTTGTGCCGCCACGCCAGTCTCTAGGAGTGTGTTGTGTAGTGTTTTTGCAACGTCTCATGACAACTGAAGGGGTTGCTTGCACCTATCTCTTTCTTATCGATATATCTCAAAGGGGTTTCTCCAGGAAGAATATTGTTTTTCCGTTAAATCCTGTCCAAGATAATGAACATTTTTTGTATTGAATTTTATTATAGGATCATTTCTTTATCAGCAAATATCCCAGTTTCTTTTCAGAAACATTACTGTGTCCACCTCAGTAAATTGGCCAAGGTGGACGTGCATGCTTAGTCTTGCTTCTTTCTTCTCCACCAGGTATGTGGAGGGATCACTGGTGGGGTGAGCAGGATGCCCCTGAAGCTGCAGTGTCTTCCAGGGCTGTGGAGACGGAGTCGAGGAGTCTGAGTCGGTGCCTATTTTGCAGGAGTCGGAGTCATCATAAAATGGACCGACTCCGACTCCCAAAATATATAATAAGTTGGTCCAGTTAGTTCGATGCAAAGAGCAAGAGGAATTGGGTGCGGCCAGTGCTACTGCCCCCATATCTTCAGCCTTATCACATGAGGAGAGTAAGTGGTGACATGGAGCAGGCAAAGCACTGCCCCAGGGGAAAAGATTCTGCTCCCATGGCAAACAGATTTCAGCAAAATTTTTCACCTGCTTTCAAAGAAGTAGAAGAGTTCAACCATTCATCAAAACTGACTGTGGCTGAGGCAATTCCTTTATACCCTGACATTGTTAGAGATGTTGCCCCTGTGGTCACCGCTTTGCCCCCAACCCAAGTTAGTGTAGAGAGGCCGTTCTCTAGCCTGGAAATAATGAGATCAGATGTGAGGTCATGTATGCAGGATCTGATGGAGGCAATACTATTTCTCAGAACAAATTCAGAGACTCCACAAATGTTCCTGCAGTGTTTTGCATATTTACAATTTTTTTGTGTCCTAAAGTCATATCCAATAAATATATTTTACACTGACAAGCAAAAGGGTAACAATGTTCTGAACTTGTGACTTTCAGGTTCCATATCTCTCCATCCACTACAGCTTTGTACATGAGGCTGCTGTAATTTTATATACAGTCATCTTACCTATCTATGATTATTGTATCATAAGGTGATAAACAGCCGGATGTTACCATTTTACTACAGTAAAGTTATCACTTAAACATGCGCCGTGTATGAGGGAGTCAGGAGTCGGAGGTTTGGGAAATTGAGGAGTCGGGGCTTTGACTTGCCGACTCCACAGCCCTGGTGTCTTCTCTGCTTGGCAGAGGGGGAGACTGAAGTTGTGTTATCTCCTCTGCCAGGCTGAGAAGATGATGCAAGTGCAGAGGTATATGGCTCGCCTCTGCAGAGTATGCTGAGGAACCCAGGGTGTGGTGGGCTGGAGGCCTCTGAAGCTGCATCATCTTCTCAGCCTGGCAGAGGAGAAAACAAAAGTTGTGCTAACTCCTATGTGAAGTGCAGAGGACACTGAAACTTTATGGGCATCTAGTTCTCCTCTACAGAGTATGGGGCGGGATGTTGGGTGTTGTGAGCTGGATGCCGCTGAAGACACGGGGTGATTTAGGGCTAACCCACATCCAAATAGGAGGCAAATTCCACATCCGGTCAGCAAAAAAGACCTCAGCAGACCTCCAAGCTGTCACCTAGGATTTCTATCAAGGAGGACACATCGGATTTTTCCCACTTGGAAAAGTCCGATGTGTGAACGTACCCTTAACCCCTTAAAGGGAACCTGTCACATAGGTTATGCCTCCCCTGGCTGAGGGCAGCACGAGCTAGTGTCAGACCTGCTGCTCCCAGCACTGTGTCCCTTATTCTGTAAGTTGCTGCAGTTTTAGAGTATTTACCCCTCAAATCTTATTCATGAGCAGGTGTCAGCCCCGCCCACCAAAGGCTAGCTCCGCCCACTGACAGTTATTCACATGTTTCTACCTATTCAAAGTAATAGGTTTGTCAGTTGAGGTGGGCGGTGGGCGGGGTTTTTTTTAAAAAAAAAATGACACTGAAAGACTCTTCGAATGACTCTTCTGGCTGAAAACTGCAGATTTCAGCATTAAATACGCGAAAACTCCAGCATCTTACAGAATAAGGGACACAGCGCTGGAAACAGCAGGTCGGACACTAGCTTGTGCTGCCCTCAGCAAGGGGGGCATCACCTATGTGACAGGTTCTCTTTAAGCTGAACGCGTGAAAAGTAGTTAAAGGAGATTTGCCGAGAGAAAGTTTGTTACCAAGTTTCTTACCTCTCTCGTTAGCCCAGGCAGAATGGCAACAAATCACGCTGAGTCATGAAGCTGCAGTGGAGAGAGGGAGAGGGGATGGGGGAGTGAGGAATCCAAGGGAGCGCCTCAAAACTTAAGTGAACTAATAAACAGTACAACAGTGGATTCAATACAGCAAGACAGCCTCAGACGGCACTGTCAGGAAGAGCCTTATCTGCTAAGAAGCTAATGTAATGTAAACAAATCACGGAGCTGAAAGAGACAGAGACGCACACAGACACACACAGCCAGAGCACAGAGCTGCATAACGGATCCTGTGACATGTTCACTCAAATAATCAAACTATAACTTGTGAATTCTGTATACAAAGGAGAACACCTATTCTACACAGCAGATTGAAAGCTTCTTCATGTCCTCTGTCATCAGATAAAGCAGGGATCTAAGAACACTACAGCTAGTTATTCTGTATACAAAAGAAAACATATTGCTACCCGGTGCCTTAAAAGACCATTTGTTTTGCCTGTCATCAGATAAGAAGTGATTCACACAATTTCAGCTCCTGGGTCGTGACTAGGGGAAGCTTTGAGGTAACCAAGGGGGATTGAGAAATGTTGTAGCTCTCAGAGTTTTCACTTTTTTTAATCACATATATTTAGAAAAGTGATTAAATACCCATTTTGGAGGTTCCCACGTCAACATTACATGGTGGCAAAACCCATTTAATGACCAGAAATTTTTTTTAGTTTTTGCCTCCTTGCAGTTCAATAGTTGTAACTTTTTTATTTTTTCAATGACGCAGTTGTGTGAGGCCTTGTTTTATGCGAGACGAGTTGTACTTTATGGGGGAATAGTTTAAGTTCACTTACAAATAATTGCAGAGTTTTCTTTTTAATTTTGAATTTTTTTACATTTTTTTTTTACACCATTCACATTTCACACTTAATAATTTGTTAGATTAATTCTTCAAGTTATGACGGTCGTGTGGATACCTAATATGTGTATTTTTTTTCGGGGTGTGTGTGTAATATATTAAATATCTCTTTTTTATTTTATTTTATTTTTTTTCATTTTTTTACACTTCTGTTTTGTTTTTTTTACTTTTTTTTTTTTTTTTTTAAATCCCATGAAGGGAGAACTGTTTTTTTTTAATAACACTTAGTAATGTATTAGCATATTCATATATGCTAATACATTATAATCTGTGTCAGTCTGACACAGGCAGTGATCAGGACAGCACACAGTCTGCCCTGATCACTGGCTCGTTACACAGACAGCCCTGGGGCTACTCTGGGTCCCCAGGGCTGACTGTGCAGCCGTTTCACGGGCTCTGTCGGGTCACCGGGTGTTCCGATCACCCGACAGAGCAGGGGAACCCTTTGATTGCGCTGCGGTAACGCACCGCCGCAATCAAAGGGTTAAAGCATCGTTGTGCAGCTGTTTCCGCCGGTGCTCGCAGGGGATGCTTTGGGATCACGGCTGTGTAGTACAGCCCCGATCCTAGCGCAGCTGCGACGCCCGGAGCCGCAAACTCCGATGTCTGCAGCGACGCCAAGAGACGTCGCTGCAGACCAACGACCCGCACCAGCCGACGCCAGAAGATGGTGCGCGGTCGTTAAGGGGTTAAGTTGTCTTCGTCCCACTTACTTGTAAGTGGATTAGCCAAACTGTAATTGCCGATACAAATATTATGGAGTATCCAGTGGCTTTAACTTTGCCGTAATCTAGCTTCTTTCTCTATTTAAAACAAAGGTCTTCATATACCAAGCAGTTAATCTACTTTTGATTGGCTGAATGGTTGAATATTTAACAATTTCAATTATAGTTACTGCAGCAAAATTCCCCGTAGCTCTACTTCGAGTCCAGGAGGATTACCAGCGGGAAATTGGTTTTCATAAACTTTTTTAGCGAGGGAAGCACAGTTTTGGATTCGATGTCCGCGTATTATGAAAATGTTAAGTTCATTACGCTGATGTTTTTCTTATCCGCGTGAATATAATTTGAAGATTACATGTATTAGGGTTTAGAGAATTATACAGTGTAATCTCTGGGATCTTAGCATATCCCGAGCAGCTGGCAGCGAGAGCTGTTTGCTTTGGTTTTGAGTATTTAATAGAATTATAGAGGAGGAAAGAAATCGCACCAAAGATTCAAAGGTGTTATCTGGTCTGGGTGGACAGCGAACCATACGAGTCTTCTGTGCCGGGTTGTAGGAGATATATACTTGGGGAAAACTGAATTTAATAGGTAAATAGTCAGGTTGTTTTTTATTATACTTGTAGGATTTGCCCTCTTGTGTTTATATTGCTAATGCTTACATAGTTTGTGAGGCTGAAAAAAGACAGACGTTCAGCCTATTGTGCTATAGTGTTGTTCCAGAGGAAGGCAAAACCTCCATGAGTTAGAAGCCAATTGTCCTTAATTTAGGGGGAAAAAATTCCTTCCCGACTCCAATCTGGCATCAGAATAAATCCCTGGATCAGCGATCTTCTTATATTATTACACTATAGAAATGTATCCAGACCCTTCTCCAGAATCCCGGTCACTAGAACTTGTTATATTATTACATCTAGAAATGTATCCAGACCCTTCTCCAGAATCCTGGTCACTATAACTTGTTCTATTATTATATCTAGAAATGTATCCAGACCCTTCTCCAGAATCCGGTCACTAAACTTTTTCTATTATTACAGCTAGAAATGTATCCAGACCCTTCTCCAGATCCTGGTCAACTATAAACTTGTTCTTTTATTACATCTAGAAATGTATCCAGAACCTTCTACCAGAATCCGGTCACTATAACTTGTTATATTATTACATCTAGAATGTATCCAGACCTTCTCCAGAATCCTGGTCACTATAACTTGTTCTATTATTACAGCTAGAAATGTATCAGACCCTTCTCCAGAATCCGGTCACTATAACTTGTTCTATTATTACAGCTAGAAATTGTATCCAGACCCTTCTCCAGAATCCTGGTCACTATAACTTGTTTAATATTACATCTAGAAATGTATCAGACCCTTCTCCAGAATCCTGGTCACTATAGCTTGGTATATTAATACATCTAGAAAAGAATCCAGAACCTACTCCAGAATACCGGTCACTATAACTTGTTATATTATTACATCTAGAAATGTATCCAGACCCTTCTCCAGAATACCGGTCACTATAACTTGTTATATCACATCTAGCAATGTATCCAGACCCTTCTCCAGAATCCAGGTCACTATAACTTGTATTATTACATCTAGAAATGTATCCAGACCCTTCTCCAGAATCCTGGTCACTATAACTTGTTATATTATTACATCTAGAAATGTATCCAGACCCTTCTCCAGAATCCGGTCACTATAAACTTCTTATAATATTACATCTAGAAATGATCCAGAACCCTTCTCCAGAATCCTGGTCACTATAACTTGTTATATTATTACATCTAGAAATGTTCCAGACCTTCTCCAGAATCCTGGTCACTATAACGTGTTATATATTCCATCTAGAAATGTCTCCAGACCCTTCTCCAGAATCCTGGTCACTATAACTTGTTATATTATTGACATCCAGAAATGTATCCAGACCCTTCTCCAGAATCCCGGTCACTATAACTTGTTTATATTATTACATCTAGAAATGTTCCAGACCTTCTCCAGAATCCTGGTCACTAAACTTGTTATATTATTAATCTAGAAATGTGCTCCAGACCCTTCTCCAGAATCCGGTCACTATAACTTGTTCTATTTATTACATCTAGAAATGTCTCCAGACCCTTCTCCAGAATCCGGTCACTGGAACTTGTTTATTATTAACATCAAATGTATCCAGACCCTTCTCCAGAATCCTGGTCACTTAAACTTGTTATATTATTACATCTAGAAATGTATCCAGACCTTCTCCAGAATCCTGGTCACTATAACTTGTTTATTATTACATCTAGAAATGTATCCAGACCCTTCTCCAGAATCCCGGGTCACTATAACTTGTTCTATTATTCATCTAGAAACTATCCAGACCCTTCTCCAGAATCCTGGTCACTATAAACTTGTTATATTATTACATCTAGAAATGTCTCCAGACCTCTTCTCCAGAATCCAGTCACTATAACTTGTTATATTATTACATCTAGAAATGTATCCAGACTCTTCCCCAGAATCCTGGTCACTATAACTTGTTATATTGTTACATCTAGAAATACAGCCAGACCCTTTTTGAACTCCGTTAGTGAATTCACCATGACAAGTTCCTCTGGCAGAGAGTTCCACAGTCTCACTTCTCTTACAGTAAAGAATCCCTTTCTATGTTATGCAGAAACTCTTTCCAAATGACGTAGAGATGCAACTTATTGGATACAGTACTGGTATACTAGATCTCGGAGAGATTATATTGAACTTTTAATATATTAACGTAATTATTATGCCCACTTTGAATCCGTCTTTTCTCTAAACTAAATAACCCTAATCTTGCTCATCTTTCTGGGTATTGCAGTCCACCCAGTCCTTTTATTATTTTTGTTGCCACCTTTGCCCCTGTCCAAGCTCTACAATGTCTTTCTGTGCACTGGTGCCAACACTGTACACAATATTCCATGTGTGGTCTACAGTGACTTGTATAATGGGAGAATAATGTTCTCATCATGTGCATCTATGCCCCTTTTAATGCACCCATATCCTATTTGCCTTGGCAGCTGCTGCCTGACACTGGCTGCTACAATTAAGTTTACTGTGCACCAGGATTCACAAGTCCTCCCCCAGTCACTTTTTCCCAGCGTTTTTCCTTTTAACAAGTAGTCCTGGATTGGATTTTTCCTCCCCATGTGCATAACCTTGCATTTATCTGTGTTAAACCTCATCTGCCACTTCTCTGCCCAGGCCTCCAATTTATCCAGATCCCTTTGTAATAACACATTATCCTCTATTGTGTTGATTACTTTACAGAGCTTAGTCTCCTCTGCAACGATTGATATTCTACTGTGCAATCCATGTGTAAAATCATTAATGAATATATTAAAGAGAATAAGGCCAATACTGATCCTTGCAGTACCCACTAGTAACAGTGGGGTACCACAAGGGAGTGCCACATGTGTATGAGAGCTGCAAGTTTCAGTTTCCCAGTTTATATCTGGGTAGTTGAAGTTGCCCATAATTACAACCTCTTTGTGATTATCTCATCTATTTGTCTAAGGGAGTACATCCTCCATGGATTCTGTTATATTTGCGGGCCTCCTCCCTTCTGTTTTTTAAGCTCTCTTCTAAAAAAAACGGAACCCTTAAAGTTAACCACCTAGTCATATCTCTCATCCCGCCATGTCATATTTTTCTACTGCCATAAGTAATTCTAATTCACTTATTTTGTTGGTGAGACTCCTGGCATTGGTCAGCTGCAGTTTAGAGATTTTTTGGTTTTCATCCTTTTTACCCTGTCCTTTTTAACAATTACTACCCCCTCCCTCCACCCCCGGATTTATTACTAATTCCCAGCTCTCTATCTTCACTATCTTGCATGCTGCATGTGTAGTCGCCCTCCCACCCAGTCCCTAGTTTAAATACTCTTCCAACTCCCTGGGCATTTTGTCCCCCAATACAGCTGCACCTTCCCCATTTAGGTGCAGCCTGTCCCTGGCATAGAATCTGTAGCCAAGACAGAAGTCAGCCCAGTTCTCCAAAAACCCAAATCCCTCTTTCCAACACCAATTTTTGATCTACTCATTTACCTCTCTAATCTCCTGCTGTCTCTGTGGTGTTGACCGTGTTACAGGTAGTATTTCTGAAAATACTACCTTGGAGTAGTATTTTAGCCTAGGTCCCTGAAATCGTTTTTAAGGACCCGCCACCTACCTCTAACCTTGTAGCCGGTGCCAATGTGGACCATGACAGCTGGGTTCTCACCAGCCCCACCCAGCAATCTGTCAACCTGATCCATGATATGTCGAAGTCGAGCCCCAGGTGAACAACATTTTGTTCGAAATTTATTTAGAGGGGTTGTCTGAGATCTGTCAAAAATAAACTGCTGTACTTACCCCTTAAAGGGGTTTTGCCATCTGGCTCTTTCACAGAGCCTACTCTTCACAGCCAATTTTAGGCTCTCACTTCCTGTTCAGGCTGTGGATGGTTCTATAGCGGTGAGTAACTTTCCAGCTCCGCTATTCCTAGCTGAGCCTGTTAGAGGGTCATTGGTAATAGAAGGGTATTAATAGCAGTGGCACAAGGCTACAAGCCTTAAAGGGTTACATTTTTTAGTAAGAAAGATAAAGAAGCTGTGTCCTGTTGATAAGACACAGCATGGGCTGACTTCACCATCCCGACCACTGCTAGAGCAGAAAGAGTTGTGTGGTCAGCAGCCTAAGTAGCCTTTTGTAAACAAGCAGGAGAGAAGAATTGTTCTAACTCTTAGGCCATGTTCACACGGCTTATTCTGGGACGTAATTCAGTCCGTAATTACGCGCCAAAGTGCGGCAATTATGGGCTGAATCCTCCCAAAAACTACGGTAATAAAAGTTTTTCATGGAATATGATTCGTCTCCTCTCCCCGCCGGCGAATCCGCGCGGGGGGGAGAAATTAAACAGGTCACTTTCTAGCGGGTATCGGGGGCCGCTAGAATGACTGTCTATGGGCCGGCGAAGTGCCGGCCCCCCGCTCCCCCCCCCGCTCCCCCCCCGGGCCACACGCGTAATTGCGGGGGGGAAAATTTACGCCCCGCATTAAGCCTTTTGGAACATAGCCAAAGGGGCGCACCCCCGGCACGGACAAATAGGGCCGGTTTGCGGCCGGTTGTGTCCTGTTTGCGGCCGTCCCAGAAGATTGTGTTTCATAATGTTTTGCCGCCGGGGGAAAACCCGTGCAGTGGGGATGCGGGGCCGGGTTTTCCATGGGCACCATTGTGCCATTTTCGCCTTTTTTTCAGGCGGTCTGAAAAACCGCAAACCGGCCGAAAAACCGTGCAGTTGGGACATGCCCTTAAAGGAAGCAAAATCAGAAACAGCAATGTATTTGGTAATAATAATTATTTACCTTTGCCTATATAGTTAAGGCTAATCAATGCGATTGGAATACTCATTTTAAAGGGGCTTTCTCACTGAGTCACAAGCATTTTAACTCTCTGTCTCATCAGGCTGTGGGTGGTTTTATAGCAGTGATTAGCATATATAGCATCTCTGTAAATAGGTGAGCTGTTACACTGACAATTGCAGAAGATGTTGTCTCTTTAGTAAACACAAGGTACATGTGCTTTGAGGACTGAAAACAGTGGCTTTATTTATAATCTTGTTAGAGATAATTAGTTTGGTCTGGAGCTCAGTCTATCCATGGGGGGGAAGTCACTCCCTGCTCTAAGCTCTCTGCTCTAATCAGATAACAGAGTTATGGTGCGGGAGCCAGGTAACCATAGGCACTCCAACATGGTTCACCGCATATAAAAGTGTTTGTATTAGTACAGAACGGTGGATATTAGAAAGTGTAATAGTGCAGCAAAACAAACTGTCAATTACTATAGTACTGAAAACAGTACAGTGTTATATAAAGGATTCAGAGTCATAGCTGCTTTCGGCTTTTGGGCATTGATGGAAGTAAATAGGGGCGATGCAAGTACATGCAGCATATATGGGTAGAGTTCTGGCGCAGCCATGAAAATTAAAGTCTTTTCTGCTGATGCAGCTTGGTCAGCAAAGGTGCTGTGACCTCTACAGAGAGACTGGAAGATCCGGAAAGGCAAAGAAGTGGATTTTTTGGCTCCATCATACTGTTTACCCTTTTGTAAAAAGGCCCCCGCAGGTGGTTGATGGAGCCGGACAACTCCAGGCACGTTTTTTTAAGGGAATCTGTGCCCAATTATTTTTTTTTATTATTTAAAACAAGCCCCCGATCCAATGCTTTTCCCTCGGCTTTTTTTTTTCCTATGTAGATTTTGCTATTCGGCCGCTATATAAGATTGGGGGGGGAAAACATTTTTGCTTGCATGCTTTAAAAAACGTCAGAGAGGGTACTTTCAGACTTCATGCCCATAGGATTCTTAAACAGTTTCTGCCCATAGATTGTAAGGAGTTTTCACTGTAAGGGGGGAAGGGGGGGCTGGACATTTCCCTTTTGATGGGGGATCCTGTGTTACTGTACACAATGAGGTCTCCTTCGTTTTACCCCCTTTTTGCTGGGTAATGAGCAGAAACTGAAAATCCTTAAACAAACAGGAAAATGCAGAAAAAATTAAATTTGGCCCAGGGCCAAAGTGAAAACTGCAGGACTTTCAGAATTATTAAAAAAAATATTGAAAGTGATCTGGAAAATTAAAAAAAACATAACCAAAAATTCCTAAAAAATGTGTTTAACATAAAAATGTGAGTTAAACAATAAGTCATTTTTTGATGACACATTCCCTTTAAGAGAGGTGAGAGGCAGAGCTGTGGAGTCGGAGTCGGTGCCTTTTTTGCAGGAGTCGGAGTCGTCATAAAATACTCCGACTCACAAAATATATAATAAGTCATTTAGCTTGATGCAGTGCAAAGAGCTATTTTATAAACAGTCATCTAACCTAAGTTAGACGTTAAGATTATTTCGTGTAAATGCATTGTTACTGTTTTGCTCCTAAAAACCAAAATGTTAATTTTTATTATTTTGTTAGTATTTGGGAAATCCACCTTTTGGCTTTCGATACTGCCTGAATGCTTCTGGGCTCTGAATCAGATTCAATCATATCTTGATCAAAATCTGATCCCAGGTCTCTTCTACACATTCAAAAGATCAAAACATTGTTACCCTTTGCTTGTCAGTGTCTGTTCTACCTAAATAGCTTGATTATTGTATCATAAAGTGATAAAAAGCCAGATGTTACCATTTTACTACAGTAATGTTATCACTTAAACATGCGCCGTGTATGAGGGAGTCAGGAGTCGGAGTCGGAGGTTTGGGAAATTGAGGAGTCTGAGTCTTTGGCTTGCCGACTCCACAGCCCTGGTGAGAGGTAACCAAATGTCACCTCATACTATTGATAACTGTTTGTCTCAGCGTGGTCTGTGGGCTAGATGACTGGCAAGGGTTCCTAATACCGCTCTCCCTAGTCTCCAGCAACGTTGGCAGCCATCATTATTGCTCAGAGTTAATCGACTTTCATCACTTAGCAGCCTCTCGTTCAGAGTAGATGCTCCCTGGCCTATGCAGGACGATGATGTCTGTGCCTGGTGGTGTGGTCGGGTCATCTAGCACATAGACCACACCAATTTAAACTGTTACAAATGGCCTGACGTGGCACTTGGTTACCTCTCGCGTTCCTTAAACGTGCCTGGAGTTGTGCGGCATTCATCATCCAGTTCCGCAGGGCATTGTTTATAGTGGAGCAGTCATCAGTGTGTGATGGAGCCAAAGATCATCCACTTTTTTGCCTTTCTATGACTCTTCCAGTCTCTTTGTATCTCTGATACAACCCGCTGATGACACTATGTGACACTCTAAGCTCAGTGGCCACTTCCGTCTCAGAGCATCCTGCTTGAAGCCTTGCAATGGTGAGGTACTGTTGATCAATTGTAAGGTGTTGTCTTGGTCTCATGATGATCAGGAGGACTGTTTAAATACCAAATCAAATTGATTCCCCTAAGGGCCGGTTCACACGGCTTATTCAAGCCGTAATTGCGGACGAATTTCGCCCGCAATTCCGGCTTGAATAAGGGGCGGGGGGCGCTGCCCGCCGGCCCCATAGTCTTTCATTATCCACGACGCGTATCCCGCCGGGATAATGAGCGTGTCACTTTGTCCCCGCCCGGCGGATTCGCCAAGTTAGGTGGGAAAGACGGAATCCATAGTTCTCTATGAGAACTGTGGATTACTGTACTGGCTGAGACGGATTCCAGCCGTATTGCAGCGCAGTACGGCACACAATACGGCTGGAATCCGTGCACAAAATAAGCCGTGTGAACGGCCCTTAAATGAAATTTCAGGGATCAAACACCTGCTGGGAATTTTGCCATTAAGCTCCTCGTTAGAGATCAGCAAGTTGTGCAAAAAGTACTGAAACATTAAACAGTTAGGGCATGTCCCCACGGCAAGGGTTTTCGGCCGGTTTTTCAGCCGGTTTGCGGTTTTTCAGACCGCCTGAAAAAGCGGCCGAGAATGAGCACAATGGTGCTCTATGGAAAACCCGTGCAGCAATCCCCACTGTCCCCACTGCACGGGTTTTCCGTCTGGCGGTTTTTCTGCCCGCAGTCCGGCCGCAAAACATTATGCAAGCACAATCTTCCGTGATGGTCAGAGATGGTCAGATTTAGTGAATTTAAAAAAAAATTCCAGAAATTTCAACCAAATGCCAAATTTTCCTAACTTCTTGTATGTGTGTGTTTTAAGGAATTATATTTTTATATTATTGGATTTGTATATTTTATTAATTAAAGTATGTACATATATGCATGCATGTGTGTGGATGTGTATATGTATATGTGTGTGTATATACACAGGCAGCCCCCGGATTACCAACGGGATAGGGACTGTAGGTTTGTTCTTAAGTTGAATTTGTATGTAAGTCGGAACAGGGATATTTATCAAATGTAACTCCAGCACTAAAGGTTTTCTTTTTAGTTTCGGATAGTGCAGGGAAGGGTTTTTACATTTGTTTTGCTGTCTGTGCCCCTGTTTAGAAGATTTCACCTCATTTTCACCTCATGTGCTGCTGTGGCATGCTGGAACTTGTCGTTCCACAGCTACTCTCTGCTGTGGAACATGGAACTACAAGTGCCAGCATGCCCCTGGGCCTCCGTTTGTAACTAGGGGACAGATGTAAGTCAGAACGGTGTAAGTTGAGGACTGCCTGTATATTGAATTGTATAAGAGGAAAAATGGAACCTCTCCACTTATGTCATGGTAACAATGAACTACTAAAATTTTTTATAGGTATTTGCAGTATCCAAAAATTACCTGTGGGAATTAATGGGTTGCAATAATTATGGGATAAAAATATCTTCTGTTCGGTTCATTTGAACATTTTGTAAACAGGAAAACAACATATACAAGGAAAAAAGTAAAATGTGTCCACAAAAAAAAAATTATTCAGAGATTTATCTTAGAATTTTTGTTTGAATTTGGCTTTATGAGCCGGAGAACACGTTGCACAACTGCCTGAAAAGTAGAATGAAATTTCAATTTACTATAAAGTCCACTATGACCTAGACGGTGAATGGCTTGCACTTTCCTCCTTTCTTCCACATCTTTTATTTTTCTTGGCCTCTTCTTCTATCCTCCCTTCACGCAGCAGGGCTGGAGCAGAGTCGACTGTTTCCAGACCGAGAGAAAGACATCTACTTCTAAAACTGGCAACTTGAGCTGCCCCGCCGCAACAATACATGTCACCATGAAAACCGTTTTTAAAGCATAATTTTCCTGTTTCTTGCCTTTGCATTATGACTTAAATTGAAGATTATGCAAGAAAGTAAACTTCTGCGCTAAGGATTACACCTCGATTAAGAGCGCGTTTGCCCAAAATGAGATTTGGATGCTTATTTAACCTTTCAAAAGAGGCAAAGGGATAGATGTAATTGAGTCCGTCTGAAAGCTAAATCCATTTAGTCATGGGGAGCCCTGTTTAACTTTCCCATTTGCAGCTGAGCTACTGTGTCACTTGTAGTCGCCGCATTCAATGTGGCAGTGGTCTTCAAACACTAAATATACGAACACACATTTGGGTCTAAATCCAGAAACCTACCAAAAGCCGCTGGGTCGGTGTCATTCATGTAAACCAAGTTCACATAAGGATCATTGAGAGCAGTTAAATATTCTTAAATTTGGTCAGAAATGTGCACAAGAGAGGCACAAAGGCTTCCAAATAGCATTTTTGTTCCTTCTTAAATATATTGGGGAGCCCCCATAAAAATTGAAGGGATACAACACATTGGGGTACAAGAGAATGTACCGGGGGGTTCTCAGTTGTTATGGACTTGGATGTTAGTACACTTTAAGACAACTTTTGGTTCTTCTGTATTTTTAGAAAGAACCTATTTCCGATAGTATCTTTTACATCAGGCAATTACTCCATCGCACCAACAGAAAAAACACAAAAAAATGGAGTGTTTGTAATAATTGTGTGGAATATAAAATATAACTTTTACTTCACAATTTTAAAATACTATACGACTTGTTACTCAATGAACTCCAATTAGATATATGTATTAAATATTATAGCTCTCACATATATTGAAGATATTAGGTGCCACCGGGTAAAAGCAGAGGATAAACTCACCCTAATATATCCCTGGCAATGTTTGCACCAATTAAATAAGCGGAGCACTCGCCCCAAAAGGGGCGACCCCACAAGGACCCCTATCCCTACAGACCCCTTTCTTACCCTTATGTAGTCATCATGTAACGTCCCAACATGTTTCCACCCACTACGGTCTCTTCAGGGGAACAAAAGGGTGATATGTTAGATCTGAAAATGAAAAAAGTAGTCCTAAGGATATAGATAAATTACCCCATCATAAAATACTTTGGCACTTAAATTTTAATGGATTTCTATCAATATACTCACAGACTCCGCCACCAGAATCACAACTACAAACCAACAGATGACAAAAAGTGCATAACTTCCATAGAAAAAAGTCTGTACTCACCGAATAAAGAGTCAAGAAACGGGTCAGAAATGGACCAGTGTTTTTAGCACTTACACTTTTTTATATTTTGAAGCTTACAAGTTGACAAGTTTACCATAAACTTGTCAACTTGTAAGTTTCGAAATACAATCTTTTTTTTAAATTGTGTCCTTTGAAACTCTGGATCTGTGAGCATGTGAGACCTACAAACACTGGGCTTCAAGAACTTGCTATGTGGTTGCTTCTACATTTTTCTAACTGCAGTATTTTATTAGTTCTAAAGGCTTAGATTACAATAAAAACTTTAACCAAGTAAAAAATAATATAGTACGGAACTTTTTTGTTTTGGATTTTGCTGGGGATATTCACATGCCATGGATTCTCTTCCCAAATTACTGCTACAGTCTGATGAAGCCACCAGCGTAGGCGCGAAACGCGTTCAATTTTTAAGTGTGTTTTATGTTGTTAAGGTTAAAACCTTTTTATAACACTTTTATTAGAATAATAATTTTTATTTTTATACAATACTTGTGCGGCCGCAAATTGAGTTTTTTTTGCTTGCTACGGGTGCCGGGGCATTTTTGCTTTTAGCCTTGTGCTTCACCTCCATTCTTCACGCTCATCACCGACTCCACGGTTATTGAGAAGGGAGACCCGTGGCTGCCGTTTATGGTTGGGCTCAGGAGAGCCCTGCATGAGAATACAAGTAGTTGTGCCTCTATAGTATAAGCACAACCCTCGAAAGTAAGCAAGTATTTGTACTTGATTTTTCGCTCTAGTACGCGAGCGTACTTTCACTATTGTGCGCCCCCTTTGTTGTTTTTCTCTTGCCTCTGCTGTTACGGTCACAATGCTGAATTATCGCAAAAGATTGTAGAAAATGTTATCCATACAAGACAGAAGCCTTGTAAGTAAACTGACTTGAGATGTCCATATTGAAATCCTTGGCATTTGAACTTATGGTGCCGATACTCTGCAGATAAGTTGCAAATTTAACATCAATGGGAAAGGCAAAATCTGCAAATAATTGGAACATCTTTTGAGTGTGGATTTTGCCATAGAAATGTTGTGAATAGGCAATTTCAGATTGTTAATGCATGGGTATTTTTAGTTTATTTTTGTAATAAATTTGCAAAATTCACACTAAGAAAATGCAGAGACAAATCAACAGACATGCTCAATTTTGCTTGGATCTATTTGCAGAAATTGTGCGGATTTTTAATTTTATTTTTTATTTTTTTGGGGGCCTGTCAAAATCCAAAGCACTTTTGTCCTGCTTGGACATATCCTAGGTGAAATAATTTGGACTGTAATTGTTTTAGTAAAAAAAATTTGGGTTTGTTTTTTTTAAACACCCACACAAAAATAGTTTAAACTTTTTGTGTAACTTTACAATAGTCAAGAGACTGCAAGGAATGTAAGGGTATGTTCACACTTATTTGTGCGTGTAATTGCACATGTATTTCACTTAATACGTGGCGAAATGCGCGGCGCAATTACGGTAGTTCATAGCTCTCATAGAGAGCTATGGGTTACGCGGCTTCTCCCCGCGCGTACTATACGATCGTATTGTACGCGCAGGGGGAGAAGTGGCATGTCAATTGTTAGCGGCGAATACACAGCGCTGACCGTGCATATCTATGGGGCCAGCGCCCCCATGCTTTGGAATTGATCAGCGCGTGGTTCCATAACACCCGGCATATTGTGGCGCATGCTATACATGCCGCAATAAGTCGTGTGAACATAGCCTCGCCAATTACATATGTTGATTTTGTTGAATGTGTAATTGGTGCAGTATTTGATGTGTAAATCCACCAAAAAAGCATAACAAAAAGAGAGAAAAAAAAATAAATAAATAAAATCCCCATAAAATTTTGAAAGGTTTTTTCCCCCCGTAAAATACTTTTGTATTTTTCAGTATCTTTTGTATTTGTGTGAGTCCAGCCTTTTATTTGTAATAACTATTGTTTCCATTGGTTTCTCTTAAGACCCATATGACAGTTTTTCCCATCACCAATGAGCAATTCCATACGATCACTTATATATACTTATATAATTAATCAATAATTAGATGAACTGTTGATTCACACCTGAATCCAGGAACGGTAGCCGCAGCCACTCGCGTGTGACATTGTTATTCTCAGCCCTTGGATATATGTAATTTTGATGGGTTTCCCTAAATTTCGTACATTGTATTAAAGGATTATTAGATGTAGAGCTATGGCTCAAGTTAATTTGATGAAAAAGATAAAATGAAAAAATAAGCCCTACAAGGACTCAGAATTTAATATATTAAGGCCACGACTTTCATCATCCATAAATTTAAGCTTGCAGAATGTGTCCAAAGTAATTTTGTAGTATAAGAGAAGTAAGTTAAAGACTCGCAGATAATATACCTGCACATTTTTAAATTCTCTTGCTCACTTGTGCGTTAAAGGTGTCGAATATTAAAGGTCTGGGGCAGGAGCAGAGCTGAAGATGCCAGAACTCGGCGAGTGTTTTTCATTTGTTCCTAGAAATTGCCTAAAATTAAGCAGGACTTAAAGCAGATGCAAATAATAGTCGGGTTTTTTTTCTTTCCCCTATATCTTCTCTATATGAACCAACACATTAACCCATCCCATTGAGTTTGAGAGGACTTATAAGATGACCAATTTTGTTTTTTGGGTTTTTTTTTTTTTCTTATCCGTTCTATAATTTTTTTTTTTTTTCCAGTGTCGTCATAACGAATTGTGATCTATTGATAGGTTCCATCTACTTTTTTTGATTGGGGGTTTGATTTTTTTATTTTCTCAAAAAAGATGAAAGTGATGCCAACCTCTAATTACAAATAAAGACCAATAGAAAATCATTGGTTATGGATCTGAAATATTTAAGCTTCCCTCAAACCTGCATTTTTTTATGCATTATATCTTTTTTTCATGCAATTTTTGTGCACTTCTTTTCAAAATCATGGATCTTCTTAATTAACACTACCTAAAGCCCCATTCGCCTCATGTTTTTATCTTTCTGTTAAGCATATGCATTAACAGAAGCATATGCCTTTGCTGATGTAAGGAGGTTTGTACTCCAAACCTCACGATACATGGCCCCATTCATTCTTTCATGTACACGGATCAGTCGTCCTGGTCCCTTTGCAGAGAAACTGCGCCAAAGCACGATGTTGCCACCCCCATGCTTCACAGTAGGTTTGGTGTTCTTTTGAGGCAACTCAGCATTCTCTCTCCTCCAAACACGACGAGTTGTGTTGTACTTTGGTTTCATCTGACCATATGACATTCTCCCAATACTCGTCTGGATAATCCAAATGCTCTCTAGCAAACTTTAGATGGGCCCGGACATGTACTGGCTTAAGCAGGGGGACACGTCTGGCACTGCAGGATCTGAGTCCCTGGCGGTGTAGTGTGTTACTGATGGTAGCCTTTGTTACGTTGGTTGGTCCCAGCTCTCTGCAGGTCATTCACTAGGTCCCCCCGTGTGGTTCTGGGATTTTTGCTCACTGTTCTCATGATCATTTTGACCCTATGGGGGGAGATCTTGTGTGGAGCCCCAGAACGAGGGAGATTATATGTCTTGTATGTCTTCCATTTTCTAATTATTGCTCCCACAGTTGATTTCTTCACACCGAGCTGCTTGCCTATTGCAGATTCAGTCTTCCCAGCCTAGTGCAGGGCTACAATGTTGTGTCTGGTGTCCTTCAACAGCTCTTTGGTCTTCACCATAGTGGAGTTTGGAGTGCGATGATTTGAGGTTGTGGACAGGTGTCTTTTATACTGATAACAAGTTCAAACAGGAGCCATTGCTACAGGTAATGAGTGGAGGACAGAGGAGCCTCTTAAAGGAGAAGGTACAGGTCTGTGAGAGCCAGAAATCCTGCTTGTTTGTAGGGGACCAAATACTTATTTTCCACCATAATTTAAAAATTATTTATAAATCAGACAATGGGATTTTCTCGGTTTGTTTTCTCATTTTGTCTCTCATAGTTGAGGGCGACCTATGATGTCAATTACAGGCCTCTCTCATCTTTTTAAGTGGGAGAACTTGCACAATTGGTTGCAGACTAAATACTTTTTTCCCCACTGTATTTGTATACTGTTCTGTAATATATTATTGTTGCAAAACTGTGTATTAACAAGTGTCCACTCTAGTAGTCAAGTTTCCTAGGGGAATACAAGAAAGGAAATACAATAAAACTAAATTAAAAAAATATATATATATATTTTACTAATAACCGATACAAAATTATCACTGTGCCCATAAAAGTTCAGTTTATTAAAATATAATATAATTTATCCTATACAGTGAGCATTGTAGACAAATTCCAAAATAAAATTTTTAGTCATTTCGCATCCCCAAATAATTGTTCTAAGAAGCAATTAGAAAATTGCATTTATCTGCACTTCAGCCTGCAAAAAAATGAGCCCTTACTCCGGCCTATAGATGGAAAAGCTAGCCGGTTATTGATTTTTTTTGCATTGCATTTTCCAGTGAGAAAAAAAGCCTCAAAACCATTTTTAAAATTTTTTGCGCTGTTCATTTCAAAATACTTGGCCCCGTTTTATCAAAACTATCTAAGGCCCCATTCAAGTCATGTTTTTGAACTTTGAGCGTATTCATTAAATGGATAAGGTTTTAAAGATTAAAAAAAAAAAGCATTTTTTATGTATATGTTTGGCTACAATCACTAATGCACCGGAGGTTCTATTTGGAGTCTCCATCTCAGAGGTGTAAACGGATCAGTTTACCGACTGATGCCAACGAAGCCTGATGGTCCCCATTGGCTACAGTGGGGTCTGTCTATTTCTTTTGTGGTGTCCACTGTTTTAACGGGAAAAAAATGGCGCTATTTTTTCTATTATTCCCCACAGAACTTGTGACAGAACCTCCGACGCAGATGTGACTGTAGCCTTAAACATATGGGCATCCTTTAGCCAAAATAATATAAAAGTAATGGCAGCCTATAGTTCCAAAACAAAGCCACAAGGAAATTATCATATATTTTATATATATATATATATATATATATATATATATATATATATATATATATATATATATATATATACACACACATATATATATATACACATATATATAATTTTTTAACTCTTTAGTGTACTTTTTGTGGCAGTCTTTTAAAAAATAATGGACATTTTTGGTAAATGAGGCCCACGACACATATACGTAATATGTTTATTATCCATCAAGTATATGATAAACAGATATGTTTTTACAGATCAAAAACAGTGACATTTTTGCCTCTTTTTTTTTAATTTGTTTTTATATATAGGTCCACTTATCTCGATAATGGTCCTTGGAAGTCTGGTCAGAATGGAAAGCCAGTCGCTCTTGCGCACAACTCTCCATTCTGTCCTATGGAAGTTCCCAGTAAAGGTGAGCGGCGTGTTCAGCTGTACTCAGAACTCCCACAGATCAGAATGGAGAGTTGTGCGCAAGCGTGACCAGCCCTCCATTCTGTACACAGAATAAGTTTTGAATTCCTCGTTAATATCCGTCATGTGAACATTCCCTTACTAGACCGTTTGAGGCCTGTACTAATGTTCACAACGAAATAAAGAGATTTCAGCTTGCCCACTATCGTCTTGTGGTGTCCGTATATATTGTAGATGCACGGAATGGCCATAGAGATCACATCATAAAAAAGGGCTACACATACGGTCCGGTCTGGTGTAGCCCTTTTTTATGATGTGATCTCTACAGTCCATGTATGCTATACATGAAATGTATGCAAGTTGTTTTTTTTTTTTTAAATTTAATGTTTATGAAATGTATGCAAGTTTTAAAAATATTTTTCAATAAATGAAATAAGTTTTAATCCAAGCCGCATAGATGTGATTATCATCAGATGCTGGAATCCATTTGAAGTGATCCTGTACTAATGTTTCACACATCTAAAAATAGTTATCCATATTATAGAAGTGAAACATACAGCCTTATTTATAAAAAATATTATCACAGTCAAATGGTCTTTGTTGCTTAAAAAAAATTTCTGTAGTAGGTTTTATATTCACCTCTTCTGCCGCCACATATTTGCTGGAAGCCCAAGTTTTTGCCCCAAAATGCATACAAAAACGCAACGTGTGAAACTACCTTTAATGCGTCTTGTCTAAGGTTCGGTTCACGTTAGCGTTGCGTTTTTCGTTCTTCTGCTCCATTTGGGAGACACAAAGCCAGAAAGAAACAGATGCCCATTCATTTGCATGGAGTTTTTAAAGGGGTCGTCTCACCATGCAGTGTCACAGAGCCACAGCCATCTGTAGACCTGCACGTGCTGTTCAGGCGGGTGGGTGAGTCTATAAGGCCGTGTTCACACGGCTTATTCAAGACGGAATTGCGAGCCGGATTGCGCTCGCAATATCGGCTTGAATAAAGGGCGGGTGTGGGGGCGGGGAGGGGCGCGGCCCGCCGGCCCCATAGACTTGCACTATCCACGGCGCGTATTGCACCTGGATAATGTGCATGTCACTTTCTCCCCGCCCGGCGGATTCGCAGAACGGGTAGGAGCGACGGAATCCACTGTTCTCTTTGATAAGGGTGGATTACCTTAATTACTGCGACGGTTGGGCGCCGTACTGCAGCGCAGATCCGGCGCGCAGTACGGCGCCAATCCACGCCGAAATAAGCCGTGTGAACGGCCCTTTACAGTGATTGCAAGAGATTTATAAAGTGTAACAGGAATAGCTAGTAACAGCAGCGTTGATGTGTCGCTCATTACACTGGCTGCAATTCTCAAGAGAGTGGTTACTTAGCTAAAGGAAAAGCTTTTAAAATCTTTTACTAAAGATAAGACTCTGCAGGAGGTGACTCCCCGTGTACGGCAGCTTAGAGCAATGAGAGACAAAAGAATGCTGGGAGAGAGATGGTCTCAACCAGAGAAACTTGAGTGCCCTAAGAGGAGATAAAATCATCTTTATTTCCTGTCCAAAGAAAAATCAACAAAGCAATGTACTTAGAAAAGGTCTTCAATTAACTTTCCCTATATGGGAAATAAAGATTATTAGGCTGTGTTCACACGGCATAATTGCGGCGCGTAGAGTACGGCCACAGTTATGCCGTGTGCTTTGGGAGTCTGCCGGCCCCATTAACAGGCATTACTCGCGCCGCATATTTGCCACAAGTTATTGACATGTCCCTTTTCCCCCCCCCCCCCTCCCCACCCCACCGCGTGGTGTATTGTCCGAGCGGGGAGAGGAGGCGTAATCCATAGTTCTCTATGAGAACTATGGATTACCGTAATTTTGGCATGCATCTCGCTAGTATTAGAGCGAAAATACGATGCAAAATAAGTGCCGAAATTAGCCCGTGTGAACACACCCTTATAGTGAGAAAACCCCTTAAAGCTCTCCATTTGCAGCAGATTTTCACTTATTTTACTGAAAAACTAACGCTACTATTTCTGCTAAAAAAAAAACAAAACCGAAATCTGATGGAAAGAAACGTTGCTTTTTTTTCCTTCTTTTTCACATTGAAGTCAATGGTGAAGAGATTCTAACGGAGGAATATCCAACTCCATTATCTGTTTGGCGTCGGTGCAGAGGAATATGACCCTTTTTATAATGCTTAAAAAGAAAAAAAATATATAAGTATCCTTTTTTTTTTTCTTAACGGATCCATTTAAAGGATCTTTAAAGCAAATGGATACTTTGACACCAGTTTGAATCGGTTCATTTCTGTTTTTAGGGCGTCCGTTTCTTCCGTTCACAACAGATGACCCAACGCAGATGTAAAGCAGGCCTAAATCATGCATTGGGTTGCGTGCACGCGTTACGTTTTTTCAACTGCATCAGAAACGCAAGTGATGAAGCATTTAATGTTATATTTTTTCCTTTTTTTTAATGCAGGCGGTTTTGTAACAAACTTTAATTGTGAATTGTGTAATTGTGAACACAAATGAAATTGGGATTAATTAAAAAAAAGTATCCTTTAAAAAAAAACAAAAAACTTTTTTTCATTCCCTGTGCAGCCTTAAAATCAAATTCAATGATAAATGTGGAATTTTGGTGTTTTTCTAGACAACACTGTTCGGTAGACTTGATATTGACGTGGGGCTCAGTCTAGGCGACTCCATGACATTTCTGATATCAGGGGTTAAATGACACAAGCGCTGCTTGGACGCGAGCGCGCCTCAGACTGGGATCTAGTTAGCTCCAACTTGTTCACTCGCAGCTCTTTGTTTTATCCTCCTCGCATAAATCCCTGTGTTTTTCTCCCCCTCTGCTCCTCGTCTCAGCTGAGACCCAATTAGAAGGTTATGGTTCACCCAATTAACAGTGTATTGAACTCTTGATTGCGAACCACCAAAATGGGATTTGAGTCCTCAGTCCATGTTCCTCGTGCTCAGCCACTCTTAAATTCGGTTGCGCTTGCCAGTGATGTACAATACTCTGCTAATTAGATGCACAATTCCCTTTTAATTGGGTATCAGCTGAGACTGGATTAAGTAAAGGAAGAATGTGGCGGTGTACAAAGAACCGCCTCGGAGTTTGCAAAGTATTTGCATCTCATAAATCTACTCACCTGTGATTACCGCACCTGTTGTCAGCATTTATTGGCATTGATGTTTTTAGATTTTTGGGGGGGTTTTACACTGCATTTATGGCTCTGAATAATTTCGCCATTGAATGACAAAACCAGAATAATTTATTTATTTTAATTATTCCTATAGCGCTGTTATATTCCACAGCGCTGTACAGAGATAGTCATTATTCACCTTGGTTTCAGTCTATCTCTATTTTTTTGGGAGTGTGGGGGTAACCGGAGCACCTGGAGGAAACCCACACTAACGTGGGAGACATGGGGGGACATAACAGCTCCATGCAGAGTTTGTTTCCGGATATGTATGTATGTGTAATATATTGTTTGTATGTATATATGATTTTGGTTTTATAAAATTTGAGTTATATATTTATATTTATATATATATATATATTTATATATATATATATATATATATATATATATATATATATATATATATATATATATATATATATATATTTATATATATATATATATACAGTATATATATTTATAATATATATATATTATTATATATATATATTATATTATATATAATATATAAATATATATATATACACAAATAATATCTATTAAGGCTCAGTGTATTTTGGGCAGTGCTGTTGTGGTTTATTCTCTCTTTCTACACACACATAATACACACCTATAATATATATATATATTATATATATATTTATATATATATATATATATATTATATATATATTATTATATATATATATTATATATATATATATATATATATATATAATAGCTTATATATAGATATATGTATTATGTGTGTGTGTATACACAGAGGGAATAAACACAGCAGCAATGCCCAAAATATAGAAAGAAAGCAGGGTGCCAGCGATACTGAGCCTGGTCAAAGACTCAAAACTTAGAGATCCATAGAAAGAAAATCGCATCACTCATCCATGTAACGGGGAAGAAACTGTGCGTTTATTTCCACATGTTACAAGAAGTCTTGTAAACATGGAAATAAACGCACAGTTTCTTCCCCGTTACATGGATGAGTGATGCCATTTTTTCCCACCTACAAAGAATGGAGAGGTCTGTCATTTTTAACGTAGTTCACTTTAACTTTGAGAGACAGAATCTGAAAAAAAATTCAGAAAATCACATTGGACGATTTTTAAATAATTTGCATTTTATTGCATAAAATGAGTGTTTGATTCAATAGAAAAACAGAACTTAATATTTGGTACAGAAACCTTTGTTGGCCAGACATTTCCTATAGTTCTTGACCAAGTTTGCACACACTGCAGCAGGGATTTTGAGCCACTCCTGCATACAGTTCTTCTCCAGATCTCTCCGCTGTCACTGGACTACATTGAGGTTCAGTTCCCACCAAAGATTTTCAATTGGATTCAGGTGTGGAGACTGGCTAGGCCACTCCAGGACCCTGAAATGCTTCTTACGGAGCCGCCCCTTAGTTGCCCTGGTTGTGTGTTTAGGGTCATTGTCCTGTTGGAAGACCCGGCCATGACCTATCTTCAATGCTCTTACAGAGGGAAAAAAGTTGTTGGCCAAAATCTTGCAATAGATGACCCCATCCATCCTCCCTGTGATAAGGTGAAGTTGTCCTGTCCCCTTTGCAGAGAAGCACCCCCATAGTATGATGTTTCCACCCTCATGCTTTATGGATGGGATAGTGTTCTTGGGGTTGTACTCCTCCTCCTTCTTTCTCCAAACACGGTAAGTGGAGTTGATGCCAAAAATTTCTATTTTGGTCTCCTCTGAGCATATGATCTCCTCTGGATCATGCAGAGGGTCATTGGTGAACTTCAAACAGGTCTGGACATGTGGTGGCGTGAGCAGGGGAACCTTGTGCGCCCTGCAGGATTTTAATCCGTGACGTCGCAGTGTGTTACAAATGATAATCTGTGAGACTGTGGTCCCAGCTCTATTCTGGTCAGTGGCCAGGTCCTCTCATGTAGTTCTGGGCTGATTCCTGACCTTTCTCAGAATCCTCCATAGCCCACGAGGCGAGATCTTGCGTGGGTACGTGGGTTTCTTAAAGAAAAATTAACAGGTCTGTGAGAGCCTGTTATTGTATCCTCTGTCCAAGGATATTCTACTAGAAGCTTTGTGGCTTGTCAATATGCATTTTGGCAAATTCCAATCTTGCTTTCATATGATTTGTTTTCAACAGTGGTTTCCTCCTAAGTCGTCTTCCATTAAGTCCACTTTGGAAAAAACAGCAATAGATGGTGTGACCTGACACTGATGTATGTTGACCTTGGAGTTCACCTCTAATCTCTTCGAAAGTTGTTCTGGGCTCTTTAGTTACCATTTGTACTATCCGTCTCTTTATTTTGTCATCACATTTCCTCTCGTAGACACATCCAGGGAGGATGGTCACAGTCTCATAGATCATAAATTTCTGAATAATATGTGCAACTTTAGTAACAGGAACATTGAGCTGTTTGAAGTTGGTTTTGTAGCCTTCACCTTTTACATGTTTGTATATAATTTTCTTTCTAATCTTCGGAGACCTCTCTCTGCTTAGTTTCCTTGAGGAAACTGGAGGTAAAACACAGCCAGACTCCTCTGAAGTGGATTGTCCCCATAGCAACAAACACATTGGGTAGTTATTCTCATGGCGATAAACCACTGTAGGTAATGACGAGCGGTGGGCGGAGACAGATTTGGAAGACCACTATACACATTTGATGGTTAGTTAGTTCCACCTTTTATCTCGGTAACAAACCTATTGTGTTGCACAATTGAAATCCGGTTCTTCTCTATATTGTTAAACTAAAAACTTCTCCTAAGCACCCCAAATCTTGAATATACATTTATACATAAACCTTATCTCTTTCCGTTGTGATACATCGTCATTCCTCCCATTTTTGTGATTGATACTTAAAGAAGTTTTCTCTTTAGACTATTTCTTAGAGCCTTCTCTTCACAACCAGCTTCAGGCTACCACTTCCTGTTTATGCTGTGGGTGGTTCTACAGCTTTAAGCTCTCACTTCCTGTTTCAGTTAGAGGAAGTTATACAGCATTGACTGACATTTCAGTCCTGTGATTCCTAGCTGAGCCTGTTAGAGAAAAATTGATAATGGAAGGGTTTAAACATCAGATCAGCTCTAAAGAGTTAAAGTTTGTTAGTGAGGCTCCGTTCATACGGCTTATTTGGCCGCGGATTGGAGCCATACTCCGCGCCGGATTTGCGCTTCAGTACGGCTCCAATCCGTCCCTGTCATTACGGTAATCCACAGTTCTCATAGAGAACTGTGGATTCCGTCGCTCCTCCCCGCTCGGCGAATCCGCCGCGGGGGTAGAATGTGACCTGCACTTTATTTACGGCGCGTACGCGCCGTAAATAATGCATTGTCTATGGGGCCGGCGGGCAGCTCCCCCGCCGCGCCCCCGCCCCTTATTCAAGCCGTAGCTGCGGGCGAAATCCGGCTCGCAATTACAGCTTGACTAAGCCGTGTGAACACGGCGTAAGAAAGATAAAGAAGCTACTGTGCTGCTGATAAGACACAGCAGGCAGTGACATCATTATCCTGGCCAGGGCTCTAGAGCAGAGAGAGATCAGAACTGCTCTAATTCTAAAATGAAGCAAAATCAGAACAGCAATGTATTTGGTCATAGTCTTTACCTTTAGCCTTCATGTTTAAATGGGTTGTCTCACTACAAAGAATAGCTTTCAAAATGTCGGGAACACTAAATGAAGACGTTTTCCAAACATATTGCTTTGTTCATCTTTTTTGTTGAGGAGCTACAAATGGTTTTATCACCTTCTGAGGGCTTTCTAGTTTCCCAAGTGACCGACCTGTGTACTCCTCCCCTGCTGTTTGTTCTACCTGATAGCAGGGAGTGATGTCATCACACAGGCAGGGAGAGCTTGTGTGTTATCTGATCTTTCAGATAAAAGACAGTAGTTACTGTTTACATTAGCTCAGAAGCTTCTCTAGACCTCAGAGAAGGTAATTTATTTAATCTAGACTAAAACAGAGAAGTCTGAATACACGGAGCTCATATGCTAATTACAGACAGCTTGACCAGGAAGTGACAGAGCAAAGCAGCATTATTTCATTCATGCATCCTATGAAACTTTGAGATGAGACACCCCCTTTAAAGCTAATCACTGGGGTGAGAATAATCCTTTAAGGATTACCCAATTTCCAAAACATTTTCGGTCAAACAATTCGATCTACACCCTACTATACCACCATACTAGACAGGCCACAATGGAGAGTAGGGTCACCCATTACTGCTTTAGGGTATATTCACATAGTGCGCAATTACGTCCAAAGTACAGCCCGCAATTCCGGTAAAATCATAGAGCTCGTTGAGTGCTATGATAAGTCATCGTTTTCCCGCCGTTTGGAAGTTAATGGGGTACACAAAAAAACCTGGAGCTGTCGCTATGTTTTAACTGCCGCACGCAAATATCAGGCGCCTTACAGGGCGCCCGTGGTACTTTGGAATGCACCTGATTTTGAGGGGGCGTGTGGGAGGCGGGGCACACCACAACCGTATGAAACTATAGATTTATTGCTTCAGTACAGCAAATCAAGGGGCATTACATCTGGAACAGGTAAATCACTTTAAAAGTGGTTTACCAGAGATAGAATAGTCGTCTTATGACTTATGAACAGATTTAGATAAAGTTCATAAATCATGCGAAGTCTAATCTATTGTTACGCGCAGAAAAATTGGCGTCTAAGCGCTATAAATCATACATGTCGCCCCTGGTGTATAATGGAGCATTCAGTATACCCTGCTATACGCCAGGAATAAGCTGTGTGAACTCACCCTCAGGGTATGTGCACATGGCATGTTGAATACGTTTCCAAGTATGTGCCACAAATGTGGTAAGTATTTGGATAATTTTTCTGAACTACAAAAATGTACCCTGTTGTTTCTGCTGGCTTTTCAATGCATTAAACGGATCAAGAAGTGACACTTAAAGGGGTTTTATCGTTCGAAGTGTTCGTGCTCTTCAGCTAATTCTATGAGATTGAATTTGAAATCCAGGGGCGTGTCTCTCCTCTCAGCAGGCGTGTCTCTGCTCTCAGCGGGCGTGTCTCTCCTCTCAGCGGGCGTGTCTCTCCTCTCAGCGGGCGTGTCTCTCCTCTCAGCGGGCGTGTCTCTCCTCTCAGCGGGCGTGTCTCTCCTCTCAGCGGGCGTGTCTCTCCTCTCAGGGCGTGTGCGCGTGTCTCTCCTTTGGCGTGCTCTCTCTCTCTGCGGTGGCTTCTCGCGTGTCTCTCATCTCAGTGGGCGTGTCTCTCCTCTCAGTGCGCGTGTCTCTCCTCAGCGGGCGTGTCTCTCCTCTCAGCGGGCGTGTCTCTCCTCTCAGCGGGCGTGTCTCTCCTCTCAGCGGGCGTGTCTCTCCTCACTGATGAGCTGTGACATCATTCTGTGTGAAGCAGAGGAAGGGGAAGGTTGTCCGGAGAACATGCAGCCTCCTGCAGTGTTCTCTTGTGTCTGCAGAGCCTTCAGCTTCTGGCTCCCCAAGCTCCTTGCTGTGCTATAACCAGTTATACACACAGCCTGAACTGATGAAACATATGTGAGGAATGCACACTACCCCTCCCCCCCCCCTACCCCTCTGTTATCAGGCAGTAGACTGTGTGACTGTGTTATATGGAGGCAATACAGGACATAAGACTGTGTTATATGAGGGGATCTATGAGTTAATCAGTAATTACCCAGATCATTCACCTTAGAGCTGGGAGATGAGTATACAGCCAGCAGCCCTCTCACACAGCTGGTTTAACTTTCGGCTTTAACAGCTCAGAGGGGAGATTGCTACAAATTTAATATAAACAAAGGATTTTTACCTATATCACTGCAAAATTATAATCCCTGTTAAAACATAACTTTTACTAAATTATCTAAAATTATACTTCCTAAACCCCTATATACTACCACTACATACCTAAATGATACAGCATACTATATATCATCCGTCAGTGGAGTAATCGCCCTGATAAAGGGCGGCTCCGCTTTAATGACAGATAATATCACTGTATACGTATATTACAATTCTTTAAAGGGATAGCTGGGATTAAAGAATTGTAATACACGTATACAGTGATATTATCTGTCATTAAAGCGGAGCCGCCCTTTATCAGGGCGATTACTCCACTGACGGATGATATATAGTATGCTGTATCATTTCGGTATGTAGTGGTAGTATATAGACAGCTCAGAGGGGAGTAAACACAGAGTGTGCAGGCAGCCAATCACAGCACAGGGGGTGTGTCCGGGGTGTTTCCTGTCTGGGGGCGTATCCCAAGAGGCCGAATGAAATGTCAGCCAGCCAATCACAGCAAAGGGGGCGTGTCCCGACTAGCAGCTGCAAAAAATAGCTATTGATGCACATTAAAGCTCATATCTGCTATACTAAGTGACTTAGGTAATGCAAACCAATTACAAAACTGCTCATTTCTACTGTTCCCATAATCTGAGACATGATCTTTGTAGCAGAAAAACCCCTTTAACATCACTTCTTTGTAGGATCCGTAAAACACAATACAATAACGTATGTAAAATACGTATCATCTGAATGAAAACTGAATGGAACCTTTTTAAATATATATTTGGGTACGTAATATGTACCCATATACGTATTTCACAGACGCCTTGTGAACATACCCTTACATAACAAATCTCCAATTTAGCAGTTTTCTTTATATTATATCTCAAATAGCAACTTCTTTTTTTGTCCTTGCTCGTGGTTTTAGGAGTGTGGTCATAGCCGTAGCGTCAGGTGTAGCCGCGCACCTTTCCGTTCCCGTACACAGTCTCAGTACAGCAACCTGTCACACAAGGTACATTTGTGATATGTGGTCGGAGATGCAGCTGTTCACTCCTGGCTCCGTCACCTACAGATGGTGGCTGTTATAATCCCCATGAGAATTCATGTCCTGGAAGAGGCCCTTATCTGTACAGGTTTGTGGCCCCAGTGCTGTAGGAGCAATAATAACAGCAGGTTGTACAATGGTTTCACTTCCTTGAAATCTATCAAGACAAAAAAACTTGCAAAATTTCGCACAACTTTTTTTTCCGTTTCTCCTGTGCCGGTGCTATTGTTTTTATGCAATCACAGCCGACATTCACGGGCGTTCTTACTAACTTCACTTTGCATCTGCAAAAGTGCAAAATTTAACTATTATCCACAGGGACCTAGCCTTTGCATAGTGCGCACAGTTTCTGTGTTTTTTGCTCTTTGTTTTTGTGTAGTAGTATATACCATGGGAAGTCAATGATGATGGCGTAGTCCATATAACACCCAATTCAAAATGCAATAGGTAATGAACCAGCTTGTGGACTTTCTCCAAAGTAATGCTCTTGCAGGGCTTCTTAAAACCATACAAATTTATTAAATCAAAATCATATTAAAAGATCACAGCAGTTATGCCGTATACAAACGAGAGACTCCCAGTGCAAGCTTGATCGTACAGGTTAGCAGACCGACGCGTTTCGGGTCACATTACCCTTACTCATCCCCATGAGTAAATTTGGATGTTTTTAAGAAGCCCTGCAAGAGCATTACTTTTGAGAAAGCAGGGCTGTGGAGTCGGCAAGCCGAAGCCCCGACTCCGACTCCTCAATTTCCCAAACCTCCGACTCCTGACTCCCTCATACACGGCGCATGTTTAAGTGATAACTTTACTGTAGTAAAATGGTAACATCCGGCTGTTTATCACCTTATGATACAATAATCAAGCTATTTAGGTAGAACAGACACTGACAAGCAAAATGGTAACAATGTTTTGATCTTTTGAACACTCGTGGGTAGAGTTGAAGAAAAAAGCTGTATTTGTATCCAAGTCCAGTCTGCACCAACATTGGGAATGTGTAGAAGAGACCTGGGATCGGATTTTGGTCAAGATATGCTGGAATCTGATTCAGAGCCCAGAAGGATTCAGGCAGAGCTGAAAACCAAAAGGTGGATTTACCAAATACTAACAAAATAATAAAAATTAACACTTTTTTAGGAGCAAAATTGTAACTAAGCAGATGCTAAATACTTGCAAGTCAAATTTATGCATAATATGGGTCAGATGACTGTATATACAATTACAGTAGCCTCATGTACAAAGCTGTAGTGGATGGTGAGATATGGAGCCTTAAAGTCACAAGTTCAAACCATTGTTACCATTTTGCTTGTCAGTGTAAAATATATATATTTATTGGACATGACTTTAGGACACAAAAAAATTGTAAATATACAAAACCCTGCAGGAACATTTGTGGAGTCTCTGAATTTGTTCTGAGAAATAGTATCGCCTCCATCAGACCCTGCATACATGACCTCACATCTCATCTCATTATTTCCAGGCTAGAGAACGGCCTCTCTACACTAACTTGGGTTGGGGGCAAAGCAGTGACCACAGGGGCAACATCTCTAACAATGTCAGGGTATAAAGGAATTGCCTCAGCCACAGTCAGTTTTGATGAGTGGTTGAACTCTTCTACTTCTTTGAAAAACAGGTGAAAAATTTTGCTGAAAACTGTTTGCTATGGGCGCGGAATCTTTTCCCCTGGGGCAGCGCTTTGCCTGCTCCATGTCATCAATTACACTCCTCATGTGATGAGGCCGAAGATATGGGAGCAGTAGCACTGGCCGGTCCCAATGCCTCTTGCTCTTTGCATCGAACGAACCATACCAACTTATTATATATTTTGGGAGTCGGAGTCGGTCCATTTTATGACGACTCCGACTCCTGCAAAATAGCCACCGACTCCACAGCCCTGGGAGAAAGTCCACAAGCTGGTTCATTACCTCTTGCATTTTGAATTGAGGAGGGGTGGCGCCCAGAACCGTGCTGAGAACTTGGCCATAGCACTACACCAGTGCGTTGCTGCATGTTGGAGGAGGTGAGCTGTTTTCTTCTTACCATTGACCATATAACACCCAGTCCTTAGTGACAAATATGTATTTTTTGCTCTTAATTTCAAGTTTGTTTACAGTACATTTAGGCCTTGTCCCCACGGCACGGTTTTTCATCCGGTGCTTGGTTTTGAGAACCCGCTGCCCATCGGCTGAAAGACTTTTACACGGACCTTAATGGAAAATCCGTGCAGGGGTCCCACTGCACGGATTTTCCGCCCGGGGTTTTTCCAGACCGCCGGCGGTCCGAAAAACATAGAACATGTTCATTCTTCCGTCCGGTTTTCGGACGGAATATAAATATGTCTATGTGAAGGGGGAGGGCTTTTCTCCGCAACCGGTATTTGTCCTGTGCCGTGTGACCGGCGCTACGTATTAGAGTGAGCTCTTCAAACTGAGCTGAGCCCAAAGTGTCCTTCTGGTGGGACCACTCAGCTGTTAGCTGTTGGAAAAACGTGGCAGTAGGTGTTTAGTTTCCCTGAAGCACTACCACAGGGGAAACCAAGAATTACACAATAGACATTGATGTCCGTAGGTTTTCGAGAGAGCGAGAGATTTGTAGAAGTGTAATAATCTGCAGGATATATCGCTGTGTGTGAGAGACAGAGAAAAAAAAATCGCCCTTCTTTCCCAGAGTCCTGAATGTCAAATCCCATTCAAATTACAAAGTATGTAGAGAAAGCGAGAACTATAGATATACACTATGGAGTTACACTTAGCTTTTAATTTCCAACGACAGCTGAGAATCTTTCCCTTCCCCTGGATCACACAGAATGAATTCTCATGTGCACACTTGAGGGCGTGTCTGCAGAGTGAGAAGATACGCCCTGCTGGGAGGAGAAACGCCCCTCCATTACACAAGCTCTGCTTAGCAACCAGTATAAATGGCTGCCAAATGATGAAATGAGACAACCCCTTTAACTTGAATTTGTATGTAAGTCGGAATAGGTATATTTATTAAATGTAACTCCAGCACAAAAGGTTTTTTTTTTTCTTAGTTTTGGATCGTGCAGGGAAGGGTTTTTACATTTGTTTTGCTGTCTGTGCCCTTGTTAAGAAGATTTCACCTCATTTTCACCTCATGTGCTGATGTGGCATGCTGGTACTTGTAGTTCCATGTTCTACAGCAGATAGTAGCTGTGGAACGACAAGTTCCAGCATACCCCATAAGTCTCCGTTTGTAACTAGGGGACAGATGTAAGTCGGAACAGTGTAAGTCGAGGACTGTATTAATATCTATATCCAGGCAGACAACAAAAAAAAAACAAAAGAGAAAAAAACCTTTTGTGCTGGAGTTATATTTAATAAATATACCTGTTCCAACTTGCAAACAAATTCAACTTAAGGACAAACCTACAGTCACTATCCTCGTTCATAACCCGGGGTCTGTATAGTATTCAAGCATGTGATGTGTTTTGCAACAAGTTGTTAGTCGCTACATGCAGAGACTAAGGACTTGTTCCAGAATGCGTTGTGTGCTTAAATACTATATGTATTGTAACGCCATGTATCCCTGGATATAAACATTAATATAGTATTCAAGCACGAAACGCGTTTCGGAACAAGTTGTTAGTCTCTACACGCAGAGACTAAGGACTTGTTCCAAAACACATTGTGTGCTTAAATACTATATGCACTGTAACACCATCTCTCTCTGGATAGAAATATTAGTATAGCATTCAAGCCCGCAATGCGTTTCGCAAGTTTGTTAGTCTGTACACACGAGACTAAGGAATTGTTCCGAAACGCGTTTCGTGCTTGAATACTATATTCATTGTAACACCATGTCTCCCTTTGTTAGTCTGTACACACAGAGAATAAGAACTTGATCTAAAATGCATCATTAGCTTGACTACTATAGGTATTGTAACACCATGTCTCCCTGGATATAAACATTAATATAGTATTCAAGCACGAAACGCGTTTCGGAACAAGTTGTTAGTCTCAAAAGCAGAGAATAAGGACTTGTTGCAAAACGCGTTGAGTGCTAAAATACTATATGCATTGTAACATCACGTCTCCCTGGATATAGATATTTGGAAAAGTTGTTAGTTTCTTCACGCAGAGACTAAGGACTTGTTCCAAAACGCGTTGTGTGCTTGCATACTATATGTATTATAACACCATGTTTTCCTGGATATAAACATTAATATAGTATTCAAGCATGTGACGCATTTCGGAATATGTGGTTAGTCTCTACACGCAGAGACTAAGGACTTGTTCCAGAATGCGTTGTGTGCTTAAATACTATATGTATTGTAACACCATGTCTCCCTGGAAATAGACATTAGTTTAGTATTCAAGCACGTAACGCGTTTCGGAACAAGTTGTTTGTCTCAAACGCAGAGAATAAGGACTTGTTCCAAAACGCGTTGTGTGCTTAAATACTATATGTATTGTAACACCATGTCTCCCTGGATATAGATATTAATATAGTATTCAAGCACGCAACGCGTTTCGGAACAAGTTTAGTCTCTACACACAGATAATAAGGACTTGTTCCATATCACATTGCTTGCTTAAATACTATATGTATTGTAACACCATGTCTCCCTGGATATAGATATTAATATAGTATTCAAGCACGCAACATGTTTCGGAACAAGTTGTTAGTCTCTACATGCAGAGAATAAGGACTTATTCCAAAACACATTGTGTGCTTAAAAACTATATGTATTGTAACACCATGTCTCCCTGGATAAAGATATTGATAACAAGTTTGTCTCTAACACGTAAGCTTTCGGAAACCAAGTTGTTGAATGCTATTTGTATTGTAACACCATGTCTCCCTGGATATAGATATTATGATAAGCACCAACGTTGCGTTGTGTCTCTAACATCATGAATAAGGACTTGTTCCAAAACGCATCGCTTGCTTGAATACTACATTTATTGTAACACCATGTCTCCTTGGATATAGATATTAATATAGTATTCAAGCACCCAACGCGTTTTGGAGCAAGTTGTTAGTCTCTACATGCAGGGAATAAGGACTTGTTCCAAAACGCGTTGTGTGCTTAAATACTATATGTATTGTAGCACCATGTCGCCCCTGGATATAGATATTACTATAGTATTCAAGCATATGACGCGTTTCGGAACACGTTGTTAGTCTCTACACGCAGAGACTAAGGACTTGTTCCAAAACGTGTTGTGTGCTTACATACTCTATGTATTGTAACACTACGTCTCCCTAGTAAAACGGATAAAAAAAGGACCGGGCGCTCGTCGCTTTGGAGTAAATCCATGTGGATACCACCATGGGATCAAAATAAAAACACTTTATTCCAAATAAAACAATAAGAAGGCGGCCTTAATGCTTTAAGTAACTGTGCAATACGCGTTTCGTGCCCACGGCACTTCCTCAGATGCAAAAAAGTGTTATGATGATGAATGATGTAACACTTTATGCATCTGAGGAAGTGCCGTGGGCACGAAACGCGTTATGCACAGTTACTTAAAGCATTAAGGCCGCCTTCTTATTGTTTTATTTGGAATAAAGTGTTTTTATTTTCATCCCATGGTGGTATCCACGTGGATTTACTCCAAAGTGACGATCGCCCGGTCCTTTTTTATCCGTTTTACTGCAATACCATTCTGATGTCCTTCCGGCATTAGAGACCAGGACGACGCGGCTGCTGATGATAAAGCCAAACAGGTTTTTATGAGTGTTGTGACTCTATACTAGATCGCACAACACCATCAGGTGAGCACCTTAATTATCTGATTTTTATTTTATATCAGACGTACTTTCACATAGAGCGCCATCTCCTTTTTTCTTTTTATTCTATACCACGTCTCCCTAGATATAGATATTATTTTTAATGGCAACATGAATAAATAATATTTAAATTCTACACCTGCCTTGGTATTGAAGCTGGCTCTCCTTTCCCTATATTATACAGTATATATTGCCCACAAGACATTTAATGAGTCACGTATTGTTTTCACAAGCATCTTCCTAAGCAGCGCTGTCAAAACAGTGACAGCCTAAATGGTATCGATACATATTGCTCACATTTATCTAATTTTCTGGAAAAATATTAGTTGTGGCCATATTAATTAAAACGATGTTCTTGCTACAATTACAGTATGCATGGATTTCATTGGGAAAAAAAAAAACGGATGTGCATACATAGACAAATTGGAATACTGCTAGACAACTCATTTTCTACACCTAATTAATCTACTTTTTGTATGAAACATTTCCCACAAACATTGATGACTATGAGCGCCACGTTTGCCTGCTGATGAACTGAGGGCGGATGGAAATTAAAACTTTAAATACCACTATTTAATTACCCAAATGGCCGTGCCTGTGCTGAAGAGGGTCTGGGATTATTCTGTTTTTTTTTTCAATTTGTTTTAATGCTTTCTTTCCAAAAGCTGATGCATCCCCAGGCCCATTGCAGTCACTGATGAACTATATGAAGATAAATGACATTATGGTAAATTCCGCTTAATGACACATATTTAATTTTTCTTTAGAACACAGACATTTTCTGCCTGGCAAGCGGAGGCTAATTACCTGAAGATCGAAATAAAATAACTCCTCATTTTCCGAGATAATAGAAAAGAAATGTTGCAGATTAATGATGCTATTTATCTCTTTAAAGTAGAAAAAAAAAAAATCGGTCTTTATCTTGATCGAATGGTTCCCGAAGGAACGCAGTCGTAAAATGAATCAGAACTTGCAATTTACAAAGGTTATTAAAATTGTTTGAGTACAGGCTGCTGCGGTTCACTCCCCTCTGTAAATCGAAATCAAAGACGTTTTTTTTTTTTTCATTTTTATTATAGCAGGTGCCAAACTTTCTAATAAATTGTAAAAAAGTATAAATATTCTATTTGGAAACATGTTAATATTTTAATCAACATATTTTATTTTTAATATTTAATATTTTATTCCCCCCCCCCCCCCCCAAAAAAAAATGTAAAAAAATTGCAGAAATAAAGTATACTACACAGTAAAATAAAATATTAAGTTATATCGTGGGCAACTACATAAATCACAGCAAAAGAATAAACCACTTAAAACTTAAAGGGGTTGTCTCACTACATTGATTCATCTTACCTCAGTCCTGTTTTCTTGGTTTCATTTTGAATTCAGGAGCGTGTTTACTGGCTTCCACTAGGCTGCAGTAGAAGCCATGGTCTGTAGCTATAGCAACCAGTGCTGGCAGCCTATCATGAGAGATCAAACAGGGCTGTAGCTATAGCAACCAGTGCTGGCAGCCTATCGGGAGAGATCAAACAAGGCTGTAGCTATAGCAACCAGTGCTGGCAGCCTCTCAGGAGAGATCAAACAGGGCTGTAGCTATAGCGACCAGTGCTGGCAGCCTATCGGGAGAGATCAAACAGGGCTGTAGCTATAGCGACCAGTGCTGGCAGCCTATCGGGAGAGATCAAACAGGGCTGTAGCTATAGCAACCAGTGCTGGCAGCCTATCATGAGAGATCAAACAGGGCTGTAGCTATAGCAACCAGTGCTGGCAGCCTATCATGAGAGATCAAACAGGGCTGTAGCTATAGCAACCAGTGCTGGCAGCCTATCATGAGAGATCAAACAGGTCTGTAGCTATAGTGACCTGAGGAGCTGATGCAGCCCATACAAGAGGGGATATCTAGGAATAGGTAGGACACTGGTAATGGACACATATTGCAAAGTGACTTGTTTTTGCAAGATCTTTAACATTAAAAGCAGCAATCCTTGCAGTTCGACAACCCCTTTTACCTTTAATTTGGTCCCCCCCCACTGAAGGGTTGAAACGTTGCTTGTATGGACTTAGGGTGCTTTCACACAGTGCATTTTTGGTGCGTTTTTATGCAGTTTTTCAATGCGTTTTTTGTGCAGGAAGGCACAGCAATTAATGCTGTACATTGCTGCACAAAAATTGCAGTAATTACCGCGATTTTACCACAAATTTACCACAATTTTTGTGCAGCACTGTACAGCATTAATTGCTGTCTTCCTGCACAAAAAAAGCATCCAAAAAAAGCATAAAAAACGCACAGTGTGAAAGCACCCTTAGGGCATGTCCCACGGCACGGGTTTTCGGCTGTTTTTCACCCGGGTTGCGGCTTTGGACCGCTGAAAATCCGCCGAAAATTACACAAGGTGCTCTATGGAAAACCCGCAGCATCACCCCACTGCAGGGGTTTTTTCCGCCGACGGTTTTTCTGCCCGCGGTCCGGCAGCAAAACATTGAAGCAAGCCCTTTTTCCCCCTGGTTTTCGGCGGAAATCTGTGCTTCTCAATGGGAGGGCTCTTCTCCGCTCATTGCGGAGAAAAGCCGTCCCCCCCCCCCCGCCCCCGCTGGCCGTGGGGACGGGCGCAAAACAGGACAAATACCGGCCGGCCTTAGGTGATTAAAAAAATCCTGTGTTTTGCATTTTTGGTTCTGCTGCTTTTTTCATGAATTTCTTACTTTGGAGGGTTTTGGTCATACTTTTGAGCTTTTCACACCATTTTTTTTTTATGTTTCTTTAGTGGTGCTGTATCATTTGTCTTTTTTCTTTAGGTACCTAGTTAAAGTTTTTAAGTGGTTTATACTACATGGTAACTATGGGTCCTGAAGTAGGTAAGGATACTGAACCTAAACTATTTGGAGGCTTTATATACGGAAAACCCATTATTTAACGACTTAATTTACATAATGAAGATCTATCATTAATATTAATTAGCACAAAAATAGGCATTAGGCCACTCAAGCTGTTTAGCAGGAGGAAATGAAGGCAAATATCTATGAGCAAAATTCTTGGAAGTTGTTAGTATCCGTCACTTTCTACAGAAGCATGTAACCCTTTAGTTGGCAACACGGGCCAAGTCAGGCAACGCCATGGAACAGTTTTCCTGCTCGTTGATCCTTAAAAAAATTTTCAACACACTGAGGCAGTAAATGAAAGCAGTTCACATCAGTTTTGCACATTTTAATTTACATTTTAAAGTATTTACCACATTATCTTTTTTTTTTCACAAGAGGATTAAAATGTCAATCTAGAAGAAAAAAAACCCAAAATAAAATAACCCACCCATTTTCTGTGTTTTGGATACATTGAATTTTTTTCCGAAAAGTTTGCTGATTTTGTTTAACACGGGGGTCATTTAATATTGTTCAGTATTTTCTTTTTTTAATTTTTATTATTCATTTTGGAGTTAAGTTTCCATCATTCTTTGGCAATTTTTTTGTACTGTCTTGCCTGACTTTTTTGTTGAACACGTGTCCTTTGATGTGGATCAGTTTTCTTCTTTTTGCAACTTATTGCACTACTTTGTGGAGTTAAGTTTCCATAATTTATTTGCAAAAATAAAATTCTTTAATTTTTTTAAATTTTTTTTTAACATTTATGGATAATGTCATTAAAACGGTAAATGGCCTCTTGTTTCCGGCCTCGGAGACAGCATTTTTTTGCTTTTATCAAAAGCGGACTCCCCTTGTGTCTCCTCTTCCTCAGCCTTTAATACGTCTGCTGGTTTGTTCATATACCTTGTCGACCTTCATGACCTTTGTTCTTCCTTCAACAGAATGAACAAATTGAAGGCTGTTTTGGCAACAAGAGAGAGTACCAAGCGCAAAAAAGGGAGGGAGTTAGGCTAGAAAATTAATTAGTATTCTAAGAAAATCTGACACCTTCAAAGAAACAAATAAGCATGCCATGTTTCGTGCAGACTTGTTTAGTTCTAATTGAATGCTTTCTGTTTTACAATACAAATGGGTCTGTATTATATAGGTTTGTTTTCCATTGACCTGATTAAAATGGGCATTGTCTTCGAGCTCTTCAGAAATGGCTCTTTAGTCTGTGGAAATCGGCCTTTCCTAATTATATGAAATGATTTGGCCTTTAAACTATTCATGGGAATAGAACAACGTGGACTATGAACGATGTGAATATTATTTCATAGTATTTTTGGTAGATCGGGTAGAATTACCACGTAAACGGGTTGTTTCATAAAGACAAAAACTGTCCTGATATCCTATTAGGCCATTTGGGAACTCCCGTTACGAGCCAGGATAGGGAGCCGCTCTGCGAGAGTGATCCTGATCTATATTACTACATTTCTGACGCAGAGAGCTCTTAAATGGGTTGTCCAGGGGGGGGAAAAAATATTTTGGGGCAAGATTGGTCCAAAATATATTATATTATATATTATATATATATAATATATATATATAATATTTAATATATAATATTATATTAATATATATAAAAAAAAAACCTAAGGCCGAGTTTACACGGCACAGACTAAATATCGGTCGGGAAATCTCGACCGGTATTTGGTCTGTTTTTTTTTTTCAAATTCAAAAGCGTTATTAAAAGAAGAAAAACAGGTACATTATACATTACATGAGAGAAGCATTATGAGAAACAGTTACAACATATATATATATATATAATATATATATATATTTATATATATATATATATATATATAATATATTTATATATATAATATATATGCATTGTTTTTGTGTAACCAGATAATCGTATTCTCATACCATAAACATGAAATGGGTACGATATAGGTCAAAATACAACATAAACATAAGCATAGACTGTGGTGTAGATGATCTAGCCGTTTTAGCGTCTATTAGTGCTATAGCATTACATGGCCTAACAAGAGGCTTGTAATCCGGGCATGTCTCACAAGAAAATAAAAAACAACAAAAACACTGAACAATTGTCGGCATCACGGAGGTTTTAGGCGAAAAGAATCCGTACTCTAAGGGCTCCTTCACACGGCTTATTTTGAGACTGATTTCAGCCGTACTGCGCGCCGTATTTGCGCTGCAATACGGCTGAAATCAGTCCCAGGCATTACGGTAATCCACAGTTCTCATAGAGAACTATGGATTCCGTCCTTCCTCCCCGCTCGGGGAATCCGCCGCGGGGGATGAAAGTGACATGCACATTATGTACGGCGTGTATGCGCCGTGAATAATGATTGTCTATGGGGAACCGTTCCCCCACCCACCCTGCATGGCAGCCGGCGTAATTGCGGGGTGAAATCCGTCCCCGCAATTACGTCGGCAATAAGCCGTGTGAACATTGCCTAATACATTCTTACACAAGGGGGAGAGTAGAGGTTTCTACTGTGTTGCAAAACCGGAGAAAATGGCGTTAGTACAATAGAACCCCGCACGCCCAGAGGTTCCCAGGTATACCTTTCCACTATACATGAGTTTACTGAAGGGCGACATATGAATTCCAACCATCTTCTCCATGTTATATAATACTTGTCCATGGATTGCTTACGTTCAACGCTGAGCTCTTCCTTACGCTGAAGTGCAAAGATCTCCTTAAACCAGGCAGAGATGGTTGGAACGGCCGTAGTCCTCCAAAGTCTGGGGATCATCATTTTAGCCGCTACTAACATGAAGATTATTACGTTCCCCTTTAGGACAGGCAGTGGCATAGGGATCATAAATAAGAGCATAACAGCCGGGTCATTTTGCAAACCTGTACCCGTGACTAGGCTGATGGTTTTAATGACCTTGATCCAAAACGGCTGTAGAAGTGGACAACTCCACCAAATATGCACCATGGAGCCAACTGCACCACCGCATCTCCAACAGGTATTAGTATTGGGGAACATTCTGTGTAGCAACTCAGGAACTCTGTAGCATCGTGATAGTATCTTAAAATTTGTTTCCTGAAGTCTACAAGACACCAGAGATCTGCAGGGAAGCGTGGATGCCTTTCTCCAGTCTTCCTCCGAGAAATTGGTCTGTTTTTTGCACGCAGGGGGACGACTTTTCTCCGCGATTTGCGGATTTAAGCCCTCCCCCTTCGCACCCACATGTTCTGCCTGAAAACCGGGCGGAAGAATGATCATGTTCTAAGCTTTTTGGACCACCGGTGGTCTAAAAAACTGTGCAGTGGAAAATCCGTGCGGTGGGAAATGCCGCACAAATTTTCAATAGAAGTCTATGGGAGAGCGGTGCTTGTCGGTTTTCAAAACCACAAACCGTCTGAAAAACCAAGTAACCGGTGCCGTGGGGACAAGCTCTGATACTTATCTTGCTGTTCCCCACCACTTCTGCTCTGGAGCTCCCGATGATCCGCTTCTCTCGACCTCCGGGTTGTCGTCCCACAACAGTGAAGAGTCTCGTGCTTCACTTAGGCTATGTTCACATGGGGGAAATTGGGGCGCATTCTGCCGCGTATGTCACGCCATACTGCGCTCAAATACGAGCGAAATGCTCCCCAGTCATTACGGTAATCCACAGTTCTCATAGAGAACTATGGATTATGCCTCCTCTCCCCGCTCACACAATACGCCGCAGGGGGGGATAAGTGACATGTCATCTATTCACGGCGCTTACGCGACGCGAGTAATGACAGTCCGGCAGTCCGCCGACCCCTCTGCGCTGCGGGCGTGAGCTCCCGAACACCCGGCATAATTGCAGACCGTACTGTACTCCCTGCAATTAGCCGTGTGAACATAGCCTTACTTATACTTGGGCGTAAGCCTCTTCAGCGTGGAGTGGATAGCTAGACAATCTGTAGCGCCATCGGCGGGGGACATTTATTTTTATTTTGTGTTTTTTGGGACCACTCTGACCACAAAGCAATACAGATATAGATTTTTTTTTTGTTAATGGACAACTATTTTTAGGGACAATGTCTAGCTAGCAGGGGCGTCGCTATAAAGGGTGCAGAGGTAGCAGCCGCTACTGGGTCTAGAAGCCTGAGGGGGCCCAACGGCCCCTCTGCCACATATGAAAGTACCAGTATTATAAATGGCACATGATAGGTGGGGGTCCTCATTGATTTTGCATTGGGGTCCCGGAGCTTTAAGTTACGCCTCTGCTGGCTAGCCATAGTTTTCTACAGCAAAATCGACTGGTCTCTGAGGCTCCTGGAATTGGGACTGGTGACGATCACTTTTATTACTGACCCCAATTATAATGGTAGTCATATTTTTTAATATCTTCATACAAAACATAGCAATACTGTTCATTTTAGTACATACATTCTTGAAATACTTTCTAACATGGTTTTTTTCTTGACGTAAAAGTCAAGAAAAAAAGCAAAGGAATAAAACATGGCAGCACACGCGTTCCAGTCGGTGGGCGTACAGATATGTGTATGCCTACTATATTTCAGCACTGAATTCTTAAATTTTAGTTTTAACATGGATTCTGAAAATAAAAAATTTAATTTTTTACACCTCTTAAAATATCTTTGGATTGAGTTGCTAGACCGCCTCAGTGGCTTAATGCCTATTTTTGTGCTAATTAATATTAATGGTAGATCTTCATTATGTAAATTGAGTCGTTAAGTAAATGGGTTTTCCGTATACAAAGCCTCCAAATAGTTGCTATGCCATAACGTTAATACATTCATATGAAAATCCTATAATATGAACAAACATGCATACAGAAATCCCTGAGATGTGACAGGGTTTCCTAATGCTACTGGTATAAAACTGCGCGCAAAATTGTCAAGAAATACTTTCTTGGCCCCCTTGCTGTTTACCATTCAATGGATGATGTATGTGATTCATTCATATGTAAATGCCTTGCACAATTTGGCAGTGGGAATGGGCCAAAATTAAAATAGGGTAACTTCTTCGGGTGCAGCTAGGTCCAGCCACAGATAACGGAGATGGCTTTCTTCATTGTGGTCTATGGGAATTCCAAATACAGTTGAGCAACCGTCCTTGGAACTCCCGTATAAATGAATTGAGCGTACCGCGCATGCGCAACCACCTCCATGTACTGCAGTCAGTCCTTTGGCAGACCGTATGTTTTGCAGGCTGGCACATGGTGTAGCATTTCTGAAGGTCTATTCTATCTCATTCCCTTATACTTCAGGTAGCTGTTGGCATATTGCTCCTTCCACTAGATTCTGTCTTTCTTGAGGAGAGATGTTCCCCTTCTCTCAGCCACTCATTGCCTCCCACCCAGTCAAGCCAGTATCGCTCTGCTCTACACTGATGAGGGGCAAAACCCCGAAACGGTCGTATGTAGATGAGCGATATTGGCTTGACTAATATTCCTTTTTGCTTCTCAAAGATTCAGTGAATCAGAAGTAAATTGAGGATGTGTTACAACCAATAGAGGGCGCAGTGAGCTTCCCAGCTCCTTTCCCATAATGCCTCGTGATATGCAGATGCTTAGTAGTGGGCTAAAAGGCAATCAAAACACTACACACCTTAACTGGTGCTCTCCATAAGGAGAGATGTTCCCCTTCTCTCAGCCACTCATTGCCTCCCACCCAGTCAAGCCAGTATCGCTCTGCTCTACACTGATGAGGGGAAAAACCCCGAAACGGTCGTATGTAGATGAGCGATATTGGCTGGACTAATATTCCTTTTTGCTTCTCAAAGATTCAGTGAATCAGAAGTAAATTGAGGATTTGTTACAACCAATAGAGGGCGCAGTGAGCTTCCCAGCTCCTTTCCCATAATGCCTTGTGATTGACTGCCCTATGGGCATGCAGTGGTTTATCTCCCGCTAAAACCAAGGACACATTTGAAAGCTTACATCCCCGATCTTTCTTTTGAAAACAGTGTTAGTGAACAACCTGGCTTCAACTCTGGCCAGTTTTACGTGAGCGCCATTTATTCATTGACAATAATTGTCGCTATCTTAAAACCATGTAAAGGAGATGTATGGTGGTATGAAAATTTTTATATATATTTTTTAAGTATAAAATGGGATTAAAACAACATAAAATAAACGTTACTAACCTCAATAATCCTCGTCCCTGCTAATATCCATTTTATGGTCCTGTCTGGACACATAGGAAATTGCTGCCTAACCAATCGCTGGCTGAAACAGATCACCCTCAACCACTTTCTGTACAGTAACTCCCTCTGAGATCACAGAGCATGCCCACAAGACACTCTCATAGATATGAATGGGTCATCTCTCGTTCTCCGGCTCCTATGGGTCATGTGGCTGCTGTAAAGTATCTCTCTAAATGCTCTTGTAAGCTTCCTGGACAAGATATCTGCCTCCATAATCATGTGCCAGAAAGAGAATTAAAAAAGTTAAAAAATAAAAACTCATAAGAAAAAGTAAGTAACGATCAGGATGGTAAAAAAATAAATATGATTTACACATTCTCTTTAATGAGTCTTGTAAGGTTAACTGAATGTACAGAGGTCAGCCCTTGTTAAAGGGGTTGTCTCACTACATTGATTCATCTTACCTCAGTCCTGTTTTCTTGATTTCATTCTGAATTCAGGGGCGTGTTTACTGGCTTCTACCAGGCTGCAGTAGAAGCCAGGTCTGTCGCTATAGCAACCAGTGCTGGCAGCCTATCAGAATGGATCAAAACAGGTCTGTAGCTATAGCGTACTGAGGAGCTGATGCAGCCCATACAAGAGGGGATATCTCAGAATAGGTAGGACACTGTTAATGGACACACATTACAAAGTGACTTGTTTTTTCAAGATCTTTAAAGGGGTTTTGCCACAATCTCATGTAATACCTCTTGCCTCCAGCTCTTCAACTCTGGGTGCTCAGAAGGGGGCGTGTGTGATTTGTTTGAATTGCATATCATGTGACTCAGCAGGATGACATCACCAGGCCTTTCCTTCCTTTAGTCAAAGAAAGCTCTGTTTATGTGTAGAACTGTAAGTAGCTACAGTGTAGCTCAGAGGTAAAACTTTTGCCTCCATGCAGAAGGGTCCTAGGTTCAAATCCCTGCAGGAACCAAACCTGTGTTTTTCTTTTCTCTCTAAAAAAGCACAGACCTGATTGAGGTTTCTTTTTTTTTTATTTATTTGCACAGTTTGACTAATTACTAAGGAGAACAGCGGACGGGAGTAGAATGACAGCTCCTGGGGTTTGAACACTCAGTAGCTGCCTGAGAGGAGAGGTGATGTCTGAGCATGTGCGACCAGGACTGGGGAGCTCTCAGCCATGGTCGTATCCCCTGGAGACGAGCTGTAAACAATGGATCACTAAAGGAGCAGCTAAAATAAAAACGGTCCAGAAGTTTTAATAATGGTGAAAATGTTTATTATTTAATTTTCAAACTTCCCACTTCAATTTTACTTTGTGGTAAAACCCCTATAACATAAAAAGCAATCCTTGTAGTGAGACAACCCCTTTAAAACAAGTTAATTATGGACTGAAACTCTTCAATGTGTTTTAGGAGTGAAAGGGCGTTTTTTTTTTTTTTCCGGGAGATTTCTTTATCGGGAAAGCGATGCTGCCCTTGAAGTGTTCTACCTTCCCAAAAAAATTCCAAAACACATCTATACAAAGCTCTGCAGATACTGCTTACAAAGCAGTTATTGTCCTCAAAAGAATGGAGAGTGATGTCTACCTTGATATTAAAACATTTTAGCACTCAGTATGAGTTATGTAAATTAAACTTTTGCCATTCTGAGCAAAGCATCATCTTCTGCTGAGTCAGGCATGAAAGCCGACATTGGCGTTTCTCTTTTATAACAACTTTCCTGCCTATTTTTAACTTCTGCGCATCATAAACTAGTGAGAAAGTACCAATATATATTGTATTTAGTAACATTTTTTGCATTTTAATATTGCATTGTGGCTCCGATGAGCTGATGCACAATTTAAATAATAGATGAATTTGTAGCCAGAAGAAGAGCACGTGTTAGTATTTCATACACCCAGTTTTAAAATTCAAAATACAGCAAGATCGGTCCCCTGTTTAGGACAGTCATCTTTTTTGGCCCCATTGTTAGCCATGATAAAGGAAGTCCCTCGCTCTGGAGGACTTGTCCTGTCCTGCATTTTAGAAGACAACCCATTGATTTTTGAAAGGACCGCATGTAATGCCTAATTTCACCTGTGGTGGCGCTATCGGAAATCTGTACACTTTCAAGGGGTTTTTCATCTTGCCTCCGTCCTGTTTTCTCGGTCTCATTTTTGAATTGAGGGGCGTGTTTACCGGCTTTACTGGCTTCTACTGGCCTGCAGTGAAGAGCTGTTGCGGACAACCGGTCTGTAGCTATAGCGACCAGTGCCGGCAGCCTATCATGAGAGATTGAACAGGTCTGTAGCTATAGTGACCTGAGGAGCTGATGCAGCCTATACAAGAGGGGATATCTAGGAATAGGTAGGACTCTGTTAATGGACACATATTGCAAAGTGACTTGTTTTTGCAAGATCTTTAAAAAAAAAAGCAGCAATTCTTGTAGTGAGACAACCCCTTTAATGCCAAATTTCCCCACAGATTATAGCGTCTTGCTGGAAATCTTGGCAGGGGAACACATTGTGATGCATTTATTTTCAAAGGGCCCTTTTATTAAGGAGGGATCGTGTTAAAGAGGTTGTAGGAAATTCAGAAAAGTCTTCTGTTTATTCAGTAATGGCACCACCTGTGTCGCCACTTTTGGAGGACATTCGTGTTCTGTCTGGTGGGAAAAAAATAAACTGTTTATAGGAGGGTGGGCCACATGAGCGTTAAAGTTGCCTTCAAAGGACGATGGTGATCAGTGAAAGGCCAAGCTGTGCTTCAAAGGTGCATACTAGCTAGCGTCTTCCACCTTTTGAGCACTAAGCTTGCTAACTTGGAGAATATGAACACCTCAATGGGTGGGGGAGGGCTCTTCTCCGCTCATCGCGGAGAAAAGCCGCCCCCCCCCCCCCCTTCGCGGCTGTGGGGACGGCCGCAAAACCGGACAAATACCGGCTGGTATTTGTCCGCAGCCTTACACCGCTAGAATAGTGCTGGTGAGTTGGCACTATATGTCCAAGAAAACCTTTCTGATAGCTTGCTTCTTTAAGGTCCTAGATGGATTGAAAATGTTATGCAAACTGAAGTGAATCACTTAGTATAACTCGTGGAGCATAACAAAAGAAAACCTACTTTAAAAAACCGAGGAGTAAATCCTCATATATGGTGTTCAGTAATTTAGTCGGTGAGCACAAATCTCAGGGACTGTGACTACCAGGACACACTGTGCATCCACAGACAAGGTCCTCATGCATAATATTCTATGTACACATACTTTGACGCGTTCTTCGCTGTTTGTAGAAGGTTCTGAACCAGCAGTCACGATCTGCTTTCAGGACCGAGTCACTGAACAGCATACATTAGAAGATGTTAGAATGAGCACTGTTCATTTCTTTATTTATTAGACCCAAAAGTTAACATGATAGAATAGAAAAGTTAAAGATGATATTCCTGGAAGCCGGGGCCGCCTGAATTCTGTCACTGTTGGGAAGATGGTTGTCATGACTATCAGAACTAGGATACATGTTGGTGAAAAGACCATCGGAACGAAGGAAAAGGGTGACGGGAAGACCATCGGAACTAGGGAAATGGATGTCATGAAGACCACCAGAACTAAAGAAAAGGTGACGTCAAGATCATCAGAACTAGAGTAATACTAACGGTTGGTGGAAAAGACCATCAGAACTAAGGAAAAGGTGACGTCAAGACCATTAGAACTAGGATACATAGTGACATGAAGACCATCAGAACTAGGATATACGGTGGTGAAAAGACCATCAGAACTAAGGAAAAGGTGACGTCAAGACCATTAGAACTAGGATACGTAGTGAAATGAAGACCAACAGAAAGAGGATATACGGTGGCGAAAAGACCATCAGAACTAAGGAAAAGGTGACGTCAAGATCATTAGAACTAGGATACTTAGTGACATGAAGACCATCGGAACTAGGGAAATGGATGTCATGAAGACCACCAGAACTAAAGAAAAGGTGACGTCCAGACCATCAGAACTAGGATATACGGTGGTGAAAAGACCATCAGAACTAAGGAAAAGGTGACGTCAAGACCATTAGAACTAGGATATATGGTGAAAAGACCATCAGAACTAAGGAAAAGGTGACGTCAAGACCATTAGAACTAGGCTGCCTAGTGACATGAAGACCATCGGAACTAGGGAAATGGACGTCATGAAGACCACCAGAACTAAGGAAAAGGTGTCATCAAGACCATCAGAACTAGTATACATGGTGACGGGAAGACCATTGGAACTAGGGAAATGGGTGTCATGGAGACCATCAAAACAGCCTGCACAAGAAGTGGGAGTCTGAAGCTGTAGAACCGCCCACAGCCTGCACAGGAAGTGGGAGCCTGAAGCTGTAAAACCACCTACAGCCTGAACAGGAAGTGGGAGCCTGAAGTTGTAGAACAGCCTGCACAAGAAGCGGGAGCCTGATACTGTAGACCTGCCCACAGCCTGCACAGGAAGTGGATGCCTGAAGCTGTGAACTGCCCACAGCCTGAACAGCTGTAGAACCACCCACAGCCTGAACAGGAAGTGGGAGCCTGAAGAGGCTGTGAAGTGTGAAAACTGCCAGATGATAAAACCCCTTAGAGGATTAGTCCAGTTTACAGAACCCATTTTCATATACCCTCATAGGAGAGTCCATAGAGGAAGATCCTTTGTTCAGGGTCCACCTGTCTTGGCCAGAGTGGAGAGCGTCCCTCGCTCTGATGGCCCTTCCAGTATTATACAGACATCCCACTCTTTTTATTGAACACTATGTAATGCCTAATCATTCCTGTGGCGGCGCTGTACGGAAACCGAACACTGGGAAAATTTCCCCACAATAAGCAGCCGATGGCCGGGGAACACTTTGTTTTTGGTTCATGGTCGAGTCCTTTAACATGGCCCGCTGTGTAGACACTGCCACATGTTGCCCATACACGATGGCTGCTTTCCACATTGTTGAGAAACATTGATTTCAGTGGTGCCCATCAGTCATGAGCAATATAATCAATGGCGGGGCTTGAGTGATAGTGTCGTTGTATGTCCCATATGTCTTTGTACTAGTATATTGAATCTCTGCAAATTATGCAGTTTTCCTTTTTCTTACAAATTCTGAATACTGTGCTTAACGTATTGGGCCTCATTTATCAAAACGGTCTAACAGTAAGACTGTCCTTGTTGCCCATAGCAACCAGTCGGATCTCCTAGGAACCAATCAGAGCTCAGCTTTCACTTCTTATACTGCTCTGGAAAAATGAAAGCTAAGCTCTGATTGGTTGCTATGGGCTCTGATTGGTTGCTATGAGCTCTGATTGGTTGCTATGAGCTCTGGTTGCTGTAGGTGACAGAGGAAGTCTTGGGGAGTGTTCACACTGTGTATATGTGGGGTGTACTTCGGTGCGTAATTGCACGTGCGTCCAAACTATGCCCCACAAATACGTTAAAATCATAGCATTCATTGAGTGCTATGATTTTACTGCGTATCCTTTGGGTTCTGTGCGCCCGGAGACAGAAGTGACATGTCGCTGCTTTTCGGCGCTTTTGCGCCCTGGGTCTGAAAGGGAGGTGGGCTGAAGTGCTTAGAAGTACACATTGGACTGGGCGTACTTCTAATTCCAGCAGGCGTATAGCGGCCTGCACAATGCGTGCAGCTATACGCCGTGCAGACCCGGCCTTACTGTTAGTTTTGACAGATGAGGCCCAAAAGTAAGACTGTCTCTGTTGCCCATAGTAACCAGTCAGAGCTCATAGCACTCATTCAGAGCCCATAACAGCCAATCAGAGCTCATAGCAAACCAGTCCGGGCACATAGCAACCAATCAGAGCTCATAGCAAACCAGTCCGGGCACATAGCAACCAATCAGAGTTCATAGCAACCAATCAGAGCTCTGCATTCATTTCTTATACTGGTCTGGAAAAATTAAAGTTGAGCTCTGATTGGTTGCTATGGGCTCTGATTGGTTGTTGTGGTCACCAAAGACAGTCGCACTGTTAGACCATTTTGATTAGATGAGACTCTTGTTAGACTCTTAGTTGCCCATAGCAACCAGAGCTCCAGAAAATGACACCTGAGCTCTGGCTGGTTGCTTTGGGCAACAAAGATAGGCTTACTGTTAGGTTTGGTAGATGAGGCTCAAAAGAGAGACTGTCTTTGTTGCCAATAGCAACCGGTCAAAGCTCAGTTTTTATTTCATTTACTGCTCTGGAAAAATGAAAGCTGAGCTCTGATTGGTTTCTGTAGGCTCTGATTGTTTGCTATGGGCACCAAAGACAGTCTACCTGTTTAGACAGGGTTGAAGCCCATAAGTAAGGCTGTCTTTGTTGCCCATAGCAACCAATCAGAGCTCAGTTTTTATTTCTTAGGGTATGTTCGCACTGTGTATTGCGCTGCGTACCTGTGCCCGTCGCAATGTGGCAGATGTTTTAGAAGTACGCTCTGGCCCAGCCCCCACTCACTTTCAATTTCCCCAGCGTGTAATACACATCAGGTAAAACAGCATTTAATTCTAGCTTTCGATGAGAGTTATGAATTACCGTGGTTGCAGGACGTACTTTGGATGTATTGCAGCGCAGTGACACACCGAATTATGCCCCGCAAAGATGCCGTCACATCCCCTTATACTGCTCTGAAAAAATTAAAGCTGTACTCTGATTAGTTGCAATGTGCAATAAAAACATTACAACTAGACAGTCTTGAGAAATGAGGCCCAATGCGGCATTTTGTAATATAGTATTACAATACTAAGGGTATGTTCACATGGCGTGTTGGGTCCGTGTGAACATACGCTTTTAATTGCGTGTTTGGGTCCGTCTAGACTAGGGGTTCTCAAACTCCAGTCCTCACGCCCCACCAACAGGTCATGTTTTCTGGCTTTCCTTAGCCATGCACAAGTGATTTAATTATTCTCAGTGCATTCTGTTGCATATCCTGACCCAAACATGCATTTAGCAATGTGCAGTGTAATTTTACACTGCTCACAGTGTAAAACACGTATCGGCGTTCAGATGAGTGATCGCCGATGCGTCTTTCGGATCCGTTCCAAGAATTGACTTGTTAATTCTTGTAGTGAAAGGAGCCCTATAATAAACTATAGGGAGCGATCCTGCTGTATCCAACACAGATCCAAACATGCAGCTGCCTGTTGGATCCGATCGACGCTACGTTTTTGGATGCGATTTTCGGACCCGAAATCGTATCCAGAAATGCTGTGTGAACAAGCCCTAAGTGCATGTTCCCACGGCAGTGGACAAATACAGTGTATATATACACACATATATATATATATATACACACATATATACACACATATATACACACATATATATATATACACACATATATACACACATATATATATATATACACACACACATATATATATACACACACACACATATATATATATATATATATACACACACACACATATATATATATATACACACATATATACACATATATATACACATATATATATACATATATACACATATATACATATATAAATATATGTGTGTGTGTGTGTGTGTGTTCGTTAAGTCTAACCTTCACTGAATTGTTCATATTCTGACGGAAGAATGAACATGTTCAATGTTTTGCCGCCGGACCGCCGGCGGCAAAACCGCCGGGCGGAAAAACCCGTGCAGTGGGGACTGCTGCACGGGTTTTCCATGGAGCACAATTGTGCTCATTTTCGGCCGGTTTTTCAGGCGGTCTGAAAAACCGCAAACCGGCTGACAAAATCGGCCAAAAACCCGTGCCGTGGGGACATGCCCTAACACTTTCCAGGAGCATTAAGGATGCATATTGTTTGAGGACTTTGTGTATTTTTTAAAAGAGTTCTGTGTACTGTATTTTTTAAAAGAGTTCTGTGTACTTTAGGATCATAAGGCTCGAATCACCTGGCAGTTTTTTGGTTTGGTGCATAAAGTGGGTGTATTGCAGGCATTTCATGCACTTAAATACACGGCAAAGGCGTCCCATTGTTTCATATGTGAAAACACATTATTGGGTACTTGTCGTCTAATTTTTATGTGGTGTTTGAACAAATAAACGCCACATTACAGGGGTTCTCCGGTTTAGCAAACCCAGCTCTTAGTGAGGTTCTGTCTGTTCAGGATCTTCATCTTATAGGCAGGGAAATAGCGATCATGAGTGTCTCTCACTCTGGAGGACCTGTCCTGCATTGAACAGACAGACCATTGGGCTATGTTCACATGGCAAATTTCGGGGGAGTATTTACGGACGTATTTACATCCACAAATACGTCCCAAAATAAGTTTCAAATACTTGTCACAAAGTGTGGCACGTATTTCGCGTCGTAAATACATTCCCCATTCTTTACTAGGGGGATTTACTTTCAAAATACGCCTCAATAAGGACAGGGGACAAAATTTTAGACGTATTTACGGACGTTTTTTACTTCCCAAAATACTCGCAAAAAATGCCCAGGGAATAAAGGGGCTTTTTTTCTTGGGAATAAATGCTAATCTAAATGTTCAATATTTAAAAACGATTTGGGGGACGTACTTGAAACGTAAAACGTCCCAAATAAGCCGTGTGAACATAGCCAATCCAAATTCACCCGGTGACGGCACGGCATTTTTTCAGGCGTATTAAACAGTGTAAAGTGCCCCTGAAAGTCGTCCTTTCAAAAATCGACTTTGGTATACCTCTCATAGAAAAATTTAATGCCCCTTTTTAGGCATTGCGCAAATCGGGGTGTTTTTGTACATTAATATTTATTAATTGGGTGCATTGCTTATGGAGGTGCACACGACATCGCTACTATATGTAATTGCCTTTTTGGCCATTACAGTGGTCATCCCCGGCGTTTTATGTCCCTATTTTTGGGGTGTACGACGTTTTTACATCGAAAATATGGCGTCAAAAGGGTTTTTTTTGGCGAAAAAATAGCCCAAAAAAAAAACGTCGTTGGCGTATTGGGACATGTCACCTTGTATGTTTACTGCTAGAATTCTCCACAAATTACAGGATATCCCTGTGAGTCACAACACAGGAACACTTGGTGGTCAACTTATTGGCAAAGGATCCTTGTATCAAGAAGAGGTTGCCAAAAGCGGGAAAACCCCCCTTTTTAAAAAAAAACAAGCAAGTGAATTGCTTGTCATATGTAATTTTACAATGGAGGTTAATGGGGATTGCGAAATGTGCCAGTTACACGTGGATTTTGTTTGATGCTTAGCTTTTGTGGCTTTTTTTGCAAGTATTAATGCTCTAAAAAGGCATTAAGGCAAAACATGCAAAAAAGACTGAAATATATGCAATTTTTTCCACCTGATCTAAACATGTATTTTTCAGCGGTCTTGTGAATTTAGCCTACGGCTGGGTATACATGTTGTTCTTTAATGTGTAAAATAAGCCAAAATGCAACTGAAGAAAACGCATCGGTGGCGTCCAATTGCATTCTATGGGAATACGGATCATTAGCGCACCTTGCATATTTATTCATGCTTTGTTTGAGGCGTTTTCCGCATGATATTTTACAATGAAGCGTCATTAGGGATTGCAAAATTTGTACTTTAGATTGATGCATAATGTGTCCTAAAAAGGAATCAAATAAAATTAAGTTGTCGATGCTGAAAAACTTCTAAAAATGTGTTAAAAATATGCACCGAAAATACATGAAAGAAAGCACAAAAACGCAGGAAATTTTTTTCCCCCTAAAAATACATGCACGTATTTCATTGCAAATGTGTTAACCTAGCACAAGACACCAGCTGCAATTCACCCCATGTGGGGAGAAAACTATATTAAAAATTAATAATATTTTTTAAAACTTTACCAACACACACACACACACCACACACACACAACACAACACACCCCCACACACACACACAACAAACACCACACCACACACACACACACACACACACAAACACACATATATATATGAAATATGTGTATATTTAGTATTATGTGTTTATATGTGTACTTTATGTATATATTGTGTTATATTTTAAATTTAGATAAGTGTTATTTTGATAAATGTGTATAAAATTTAATTGTGTAATATTGAAATATTGTGAATATATTGTGTGTTATAAATAATGTGATATATATGTTTATTATAATATATATATGTGTGGGGTGTGTTAAAATATAAATATGTGTGGTGTAAAAATTTTTTATATTTTGTGTGTGTTTTATATAATATGGTGTGGGGTTGTATTATATTGTGTGTGTATATAATGTGTATAAATATTTTTAATATATGTAAATCTTTAAAAACCATTTTTTTGATTCATTTTTGGGGAACATTATGAATAAGCAAATAAACAATAATTTTTTGGAAAACTTTAATTTTAAAATATATATATAAATTTTAAAAAATTATATAATATTTATGTAAAGTTTTAAAAAATGTTATTATTTTTTTAATATAGCTTTTTTTTCTTTTTTTAAAGTTTACACCGCAATGCCTTCTCTTGTACGAAATCATCAACATTTTGATGTCTAGACCAATATGATTTTTTAGTTTTAACGCATGGGTATGTGGGAAAGTTCTAGATCTATCTCTAAAGACTTTCCGTGTGGTTTTGCACTTTTCAGATTTAGCACGTTACTTTTTCATCTCTACTTTTTGAAAGTCTACCCTTCGCCCCGACCGATAAATAACATTGGGATGCAGAAATTCATGACTCTATAGTATTCCCAGCACCGCACTTTCCTTCCCCCGGGGCTTTGTCGCAGACTGTACGCCTTTTGTCCGTGCCCCTGCCCTGTGTCAGGATGCGATGGAGTGTCTTTTCCGCAAATCATTTATTTATGCCTGTTGCTTCTTTTAAGTCCTGTCTATTGTAGGGCCATTTAATAAGTTGTGTATCCACCAAGTTTAGTCAAAGATCTTCTCGGAAACATTTTTTACTCCCTTTTTTTTTTTTTCCCCCCACCTCCGACCCCCCTCCCCAAAGTCACTTTTGTTATGTATTGCCTTGCTAATCCTTGTGTTGAGCGGTATCAGACATCACCTTTCTTGGGGGCAGATAGTCCCTCTTTTCCCCTTTTTTTGTTTCCCCGCTCTCTTTTTAAAAAGGGAAAAACAACGGGAGGGCAAAAAAAGGGCTGAAAGTTTTTTTTTAATCAGGGTCGAAGGGTGGGGTTCAATGACGGGCCCACCAGGGGACTGGCCTTTTATGCTTGCCGACACAGATGGCCCTGGAGCATTCATGGAAAGGCAGGAAGCTCCATCGAGGCCCTTTTGGGCCAGCACGTTACACTTGCGAGGGTTTTCCCGGGGAACAACAATATCGCCCGAACCGTGTGATCACTAGCCTGCGCCATTGAAAGCATTGAGTTAAAGTATGGGGTCTCCAGAAAGTAGATGCTCATGTGTTGCATTAACTTTCTTTTATTATATGTAATTTGCTTCCGCTGCGCTTTGCAATCTGCTCTTTTGGCAATAGAATTTTTTTTTCCATGACCATGGTTAAATTTGATCATGACCTATTATTATGCGCTGTATTTTCAGACCCCTATATATTCTACAAGACCTGTAACACTTGATAATTATCTGCATCTCAAAGGGTTGTATTATTTAATCATTTTCTCTAATTAGCTGCTATCAATATTGTTTTAGAACTATTATTATACTATATTTAGCTATTACTATATATGAGTTATGACTTTTTTCCTTTTCTGTGTATCTTACCTTTTACCTCTGAAATAAATGCCAATAAAGCTATATGAATGTATTTACTGCAAATATTTTTTTTTAATGTATTTGCTTGCTGCCGTTGTCAGCAGGTTTTGTTGCGCGACCATTCTACAAGCTAACCCTTCCCGACTTTTGCCAGTCATGCTATACATTTTTTTCCAGACAGGATTTTTTTTTTTTTTCCTTTTACCCCCCTTGTCTCTCGGGTGAAACAAAGGTTAACTGAAATTTCCTCTGTTCCGTACCTGAACAAATCAGCAGTTTGTGGAGGAAATCCCATTGATGGCTTGTAAGAGTGACAGACCCTATTTAAAGAACTCCCCCAACTGTGTGGCAGTCCAAGCATGCCATGAGTTTAACTCTTCCTGCGGTTGCTGCCCTTGTAACCTGCAAAGAAGATTTACGCTTTGCTCAGTGAAAATGACGAAGTCGCTTGTAGAACTCCTTGAACTTTTAGCAAAAGAAAAAAATGAAAAAGCCTGTGTCTATTGACTATACTGTAATACATGTAGAAATAAACTAAACTATGTACAAAATAGATTTAAACTTATGTACAAAACTTCTTATGAACAACTGCTTACAAAACTGTCTGAACAGCTTCATATAAAGCTACATACAAAAATTTGATACAACGCACTACAAAAGTACAAACAGCACTTAAAACTAAAAAAATTTCACAAAAAATGTATAAAACAGTTACTACAAAACGATGTATAAAACCGCGACTACAAAATTATGTATAAAACAGCTACTACAAAACTACGTAGAAACAGCTACTATAAAACTGTATAAAAGCGCTACTACAAAATTATGTATAAAACAGCTACTATAAAACTGTATAAAACAGCTACTACAAAACTAGGTACAAACAGCTACTATAAAACTAGTATAAAACAGCTACTAGAAAACTAGGTACAAACAGCTACTAGAAAACTAGGTACAAACAGCTACTAGAAAACTAGGTACAAACAGCTACTAGAAAACTAGGTACAAACAGCTACTAGAAAACTAGGTACAAACAGCTACTAGAAAACTAGGTACAAACAGCTACTAGAAAACTAGGTACAAAC
>JAODAL010000138.1:132500-165000 GCA_025379985.1 Phyllomedusa bahiana
TTCATTCGCATTGTCATTACTGTAATACACTGCAGATTTTCTACACAAGTGAATCTGCTACAGAAAATCTGCAGTGTGTTCACCCTGTTTGCCCATAGTTTGTTCTTTAGCATCTAACCCAGAAACAGCATGATGAGGTAAATGTGGTCTTGTAGTTGGTTTAAAGGATGCAAGGTCTTTACTGGCCTTAGTTTTATGTACAGAATATACATTATACATTTCTTATAGTATAGCTAGGGTCGCTTCTGTGTCGTTTATTTATTCGGAGCCTGTGATGCAGCAAAAATGATGGAAAAATAGTGTAGGATTCTGCGCTACTTTTTGTGTTAGTGACTGACAGCATGATGGAAACCGGATCCCATTGTACAAATGGTGTCAGGCATTTAATGGATCCGGTGCTTCCTCTGTGACAGAGGTTCCGAATAGCGTGAACCGGTGCCTTAATATTCTCACGATGCAGGTGTGAACCGGTGCCTTAATATTCTCATGATGCAGGTGTGAACCGGTGCCTAAATATTCTCACGATGCAGGTGTGAACCGGTGCCTTAATATTCTCACGATGCAGGTGTGAACCGGTGCCTTAATATTCTCACGATGCAGGTGTGAACCGGTGCCTAAATATTCTCCATCAGGTGTAACCGGTGCCAAATATTCTCACGATGCAGGTGTGAACCGGTGCCTTAATATTCTCACGATGCAGGTGTGAACCAGTGCCTAAATATTCTCACGATGCAGGTGTGAACTTTGCCGTTATATTCTCACGATGCTGTTAACCGTGCCTTAATTCTCACATGCAGTGTGAAACGGCCCTAAACCCATGCAGTGTGACCGTCCTTAATATTCTCACATATTTTGGTTAAGTGTTTATCTTTCTTACTGTTAGGCTATGTTCACACGGCTTAAAATGGGATGTATTTCAGTCCGTAATTCAGTCCGTACTGCGCGAATTACGGCTGGAATACGTCCCAGTCATTACGGTAATGCACAGTTCTCATAGAGAACTATGGATTACGTTTCCTCTCTCTGCTCGCCGAATACGCCGCGAGAGGAGATAAGTGACCGGTCATTTACTATTGGCGTATACGCGCCGCTAGTAATGACAGTCAATGGGCCGGCGAGGTTCCGGCCCCCCGCTCCCGCCCCCGTCCACACGGCGTAATTGCGGGGCGTAATGAGCCGTGTGAACATAGCCTTACAGGAACTTTTCTATTATAACCTTGTCAAGTTACCTCTCTATTGCAGTTATTTATATACAACCTGCAAACCATATTTCACGATCAACTCGATTATACTGTTGTGTGCAAAAGCGTTAGGCAAGTGTGGAAAAAAAAATACTGCAAAGTCAGGCTGGGCTCACATGTTTTTGCCTTTCTCAATTGCATGAAAGAAAATGCATCAAAACTGCATGCAGCAAAAAAAAAAAAAAAAAAAAAAAGTTATTTTTTTGATATGCAAGTGGTTTGGGAATTCTAGCTTGAAACAGGCAAAATTTGGGTTAATTAAAAAAAATAGTGTTTTTTAATATTTTTTATTTCTTGCATTTTTTAAGCAGTAGACAAACACAACATAAATGCAACATGTGTACCAAGACTTAGGATTCTTTTAAAATAAAGAAAAAGCCAAATCAATGACGCAAAGAGAATGTAAAATGAATCAGTTATTTGGTGTGAACATTCTAAGTCTATTCTAGTTACTTGTGCGTAGTTTATGAAGGAACTCGGTGAGGAGGTTGTTCCAAACATTTTGGAGAACTTAGGCCACATCTTTTGTGGATGTAGCTGCTCTGATCCTTCTGTCTCTTCATGTAATCCTAGAAGGACTGGATGATGATGAAATCAGGAATCCGTGAGGGCCACATAATCAGTTCCAGGATGGCAAAGGGTGTTTGCATCATCAAATATTGATTTGATATCCATGAAGTACTGTGCAAACGTGTTAGGCAGGTGTGAAAAAATGCTGCAAAGTAAGAATGCCTTCAGAAATAGAAGTGGTAATTCTTTATTTTTATCAATTAACAAAATGCTAAGTGAATGAACCAAAAAAGAAAAATCAATGTTTGATGTGACTGCCACACTGGTTTTTAAGCAACTAGTCAGGGAGCTTGTTCCAAACACCTTGGAGAACTAAACATCAAACAGTTGGTGTCACCACATGTGCCTTCAAAACTGAAAAAGTGATTATGTGGCCCCCCACAGATTCCTGATCTTATTATCAAGTCTGTCTAGGATTACATGAAGAGACCGAAGGATCCGAGCAGCTACATCTACAGAAGATCTGGGCTTAGTTCTCCAAGATGTTCGGAACAACCTCCCTGCTGAGCTCCTTCATAACAGAGCACAAGTATCTAGAAGAATAGGAAAATGGCTGTCATGCTGAATATTAATTGGATTTCTCTTTTGTTTACACATTTTGCATTTTGTTCATTGATAAAAAAAATAAACTATGAACACTTGTATTTTTTGAAAGCATTCTTGTTTTGCTCCATTTTTTCCATACCTACCTACAACTTTTGCAGTCCTGTAGCTTTAAGTGTATTAAAGATAAACCTTTAAATAACATGAACTCCTTGTTTAATTTTTGCTTAAATAATATGGTTTAATGTTATTGTTTGCATCAGGTATAATACAGGTATTTCAATATGTTTAATGACTGTAAATTCTGCAATAGCATCCCAGAAGTGGCCAATGATTGTAACAGAACCCATGCATCAATGTATATAGATGTATTGAGGAGAACACTAGTCATGTCCATCACTGCTTTATACTGCATTATACGTAACTCTGGGAGAATATATATATATATATATATATATAATATATATACACATACATACATAAACACACACATACTCCCAGACCTACATATAATGCAGTGATGGACATGACTAGTATTGTACTTGTTACATCTATAAAGGGCTGAAATGCAGGAAACGGCAGTGTGTGTGTGTGTGAATGTATACAAATATAAATGTGTGTGTATGTATATATGTATACATACATACATAAATATATATATATATATATATATATATATATGTATATATATATATATACGCTGCCGTATCTTGGCCCTAGATAGGTGTGCACGGAGTAAAATCTCAGTGATTAACAGTAGTTTAAAAAAATATATATATATATATATATATATATCGATCGATCGATAGATAGATAGATAGATATCCCAGAGTTACATTTATATATATCCCAGAGTTACAAATAATACTGGATAGAGCAGTGATTGACATGACTTTATTGTACTCAAATCATCTATAAAAGGCTGAAATGCAGGAAACTGCAGCGTGTGTGTATATATACAGATATAACTGTGTGTTTATTTATATATATATATATACACATATACATACACGCTGCCGTTTCCTCTATTTTGGCCCTGGATAGGTGTGCACGGAATAAAATTTCAGTGATTAACAGTAGTTTGAGATACATATATAATATATATATATATATAGATATATATAATATATATATATATATATATATATATATATATATATATATATATATCCCAGAGTTACATATAATACTGGATAGAGCAGTGATGGACATGACTTTATTGTACTCAATTCATCTATAAAGGGCTAAAATGCAGGAAATGTCAGCGTGGGGTTTTAGATATATATTTTATACACACATATAAAACCGCGCCTTTCCCTCCCTTTTACCCCTTGTAGTTTGTCCCCCGGGAAATAAAACCCTCAGGGGATTAACAGAAGTTACTAACCAGCATAATCGCATAAAAACCCGAACCATTTATAAATTGGCTTTTAAATTTTAAATTCTTTTTCATAAAAGGGGCTTTAAATAAAAGGTTTAAAAATTTTTTTTAGCCCGTCCCCCATCGCGAAATAAAAGGGAAACAGACAAAACAGTTTGAAAAAAAGTTTTTCTTTTTTTTGGGGAAAAAATGGGGCGAAGCGTAATAATTGTCCGTCTGATTTTTAATAACGTGCGGGCGTCATTAAAGGCGTGAAGGTTTTAAAAAATTACTTGGCAAATAAATTGTTATAAACCCTGTTGTAGAGGAAGGGACTTGTTGGCTCGAGTGCGCGACAATTGGGGTTTTTAGAGCCGGCTATAGAAAGGGGCACAGTTTGGGGGGAAATCTGATAAAATTTCCCCAAAGGGGATTATTTCCCGGGCCGTCGTCTGTAGGGAAAAACCTTCCGCCCAAATTTTTGGGGAAAAACAAAGGTGTTTTCATTGAGTCGAGCTGTGTAACTTTGGAGCTCCCCATTGTTTTTACCATGTACTTTTCGGCAGTGATTACAAGAGGTCACTGCCCCCAATTTACACAGTGTTGTCAATGTCTCTCTGGTGCATAATAATGCAAGCATGAAAACAGATTTTTGGCAAGCGCGGGGCATTTCGTCCCGCTAACTTTTCATAGCGCGCCCGGATCCTCCAGAAACTGAAAAGCGGCTTTTCTTATTAGCCTGTGAATCCATAGGAGGGGATTTTCAGTTTTTGTTTCTTTTTTTTGGTGTGGGTAAAACGTAAGAAACGTTGGTCATCAGACATCACGCTGTAGTTATATTTTCCATTCCTTTTTTCTTTTTTGCAGTTTTTTTAGAGTTCACAAAAGATATTTTCACAGATTCAGAGCCGTTTTGAAAATTTTTTTGGAGGGGGTTTTTTTTCATTGAATTTGATCTTTTCCCCCCAAATTTAGATTGTGACCCTTTTTTTTTGGTATTTTTGCCTTTTTGTTTTTAAAAATTTTTTTCCCTCCTGAACAAATTTTTTAATCCGTAAAAAAAAAGTAAAGGGTTTTCCCTAAAGTCCCCCCCTTTCTTCTTTTTCCCCCCTTTTTCCCAAAATTTTAAAATCTTCCCAAAATGTCCCCCTTTTTCTTCTTCCCCTCCCATAAAAAATGTAAAGGTTTCCAAACTGTCCCCTTTCCTTCTTTCCCCTTTAACATATGTAAAGGGGTTTTCCCTAGGTTATTTTTTCTTTTCCCCCCTGTTAAAAATTAAAGTGAATGTTTCCATCATGTTCCCCCCTTTTTCTTCCTTTTCCTCCCGTAAAAAATATTTTAAAAAGGGTTTCCCTCAGGAAATTTTTCTTCCCTTTTCCCGTTTAAAATATGTGAAAGGTTTTCCAATGTCCCCCCCTTTCTCTTTTCCCCCTGAAAATATGTAAAGGGGTTTTCCCCTCAAAATCCCCTTTTTTTTCTTCCCCCCCTGAAAAATTTAAAAATTTTTCCCTTATGTCCCCCCCCTTTTCCCTTTTTCCCCCTGTAACAAAGTAAAAGGGTTTTCCCTCCCCGTCCCCCTTTTCCCCTTTTTTCCCCCCTGTAACCCTATTAAAGGTTTCCCTTAAAGTCCCCCCCCTTTTTCTTCTTCCCCTTAACAAAATTAAAGGGTTTTCCCTCATTTCCCCCTTTCTCCCTTTTCCCTCCTTAACAAAGTAAAAAGGGTTTCCATCATGTCCCCCTTTCTCTTCCCCTCCCCCGTAAAAATTTTTAAAAATTTCCCTTTATTTTTCCCCCTTTTCCCCTTTTTCCCCCCTTAAAAATATATGAAAGGGTTTTCCCTCATGTCCCCCCCCTTTTTCCCCTTTTTCCCTTTCCCGTAACTTTTTAAAAGGGTTTTTCCCCCCAAAGTCCCCCCTTTTCTCTTCTTCCTTCCTATAACATATATAAATGTTTCCATCATGTCCCCTCTTTCTCTTCTTCCCTCCTATAACATATGTAAAGGTTTCCATCATGTCCGCCCTTTCTCTTCCCTCCAGTAACATATGTAAAGGTTTCCATCATTTCCCGTCTTTCCCTTCTTCCCAACTGTAACATATGTAAAGGTTTCCATAATTTCCCCCGTTCCCTCCTGTAACATATGTAAATGTTCCCATCATGTCTTCCTTTTCCTTCTTCCCTCCTGTAACATATGTAAAGGTTTCCATCATGTCTCCCTTTCCCTTATTCTCTTCTCTGCAATATGATGGATGCACTCCACTTTTAAGCAGAGAAGTTATACTGTTAAGATGATATAAGACCGTTGCTGTTTATACGTATATTGCAAAAAAAAAAATATTAGAGGTCGTAATTTGATTTATCTCAAAGTCTGACTCTTGGTTGTGGTGCCTGTTGCGGCTTAATTTAACTGAATCCAACTTTGTGTCTTGCAGGTGATGATGCAGAGGACTGGTCGATATGTGAGAAGGACGCTTCGGTAAGATCACGGAAAACTTTAATATAAAACTCATGCGTCTTGCAAGAGAAAAAATGCACGAACTTGAGCGAAGAAAAAGTTTTTATACGTTTTTGTCACGAGGCTACATCCTGGCATTTAATAATGTTTTTATTATTGTGCCGCCATTCACCTACCCACAGAATAAATGTATGATCGGTGAGGGCCCATGAGATCCCCACTATTCGCAAGAGCGGGGATCTTGTTTACACCATAGAAATAAGGCACAGGTAGTATGTGCTTACTGCCAAGCCATTCTCTGCCTATAAGAGGATTCTGGGTATCTGTTTTCATGGTTGCTTTAAAGGGGTTGTCTCACTACAAGGATTGCTGCTTTTTATATTAAAGATCTTGCAAAAACAAGTCATTTTGCAATATATGTCCATTAACAGTGTCCTACCTATTCCGAGATATCCCCTCTTGTATGGGCTGCATCAGCTCCTCCGGTCGCTATAGCTACAGACCTGTTTGATCTATCCTAATTTTCTGCCAGCACTGGTCGCTATAGCTACAGACCTGTTCGATCTCTCCTGATAGGCTGCCAGCGCTGGTTGCTATAGCTACAGACCTGTTCTATCTCTCCTGATAGGCTGCAAGCGCTGGTTGCTATAGGTACAGACCTGTTCCATAACTCCTGATAGGCTGCCAGCACTGGTTGCTATAGCTACAGACCTGTTTGATCTCTCCTAATAGGCTGCCAGCACTGGTTGCTATAGCTACAGACCTGTGTTACTCTCTCATGATAGGCTGTCAGCACTGGTTGCTATAGCTACAGACCTGGCTTCTACTGCAGCCTAGTGGAAGCCAGTAAACACGCCCCTGAATTCAAAGTGAAACCAAGAAAACAGGACTGGGGTGAGATGAATCAATGTAGTGAGACAACCCCTTTAAGTCTCAGCACTCTGATCCCTCTGATACACTTCATGCCTGTCCTATGGATTGGTGATAAACTGTGTTGCCTGGTTCTATCCCTTTTCAGCTTGACACTGGTTCGACTGAACTTCCCAAACCCGATCCACCTCCTGTCCCCCACTCTGAAGATGACACTATAGTTCCTAATTCTGACCTTGAGAGTTTTAACGGGTTTACTGGGCTTAATTTAGCAGCCCCTGTTGCCACTGGTCTTGTGGTAAGACATAATTTCCAGTCCAACTCACACTTAAAGGGGTTGTCTCACTACATTGATTCATCTCACCTCAGTCCTTTTTTCTTGGTTTCATTTTAAATTTCCCAAGGGCGTTTTTTTACTGGTTTCCCACTAGGCTGCGTAAGAAGCCAGATCTGTAGCTATAGAAACTAGTGCTGGCAGGCCTATGGGGAAGAACCCCGAAAGGCCCAGTAGCTATAGAAAACCCCAGTGGGAAAGCCTATCGGGAAAAGAGATCGGAAAGGTTTTGTAGTATAGCGGCCCAGTGCGGGGAGCCTATCAGGAGAGATCAAAAAGGTCTGAAAGTTTAAGCAACCCAGGGCTGGCGGGCCCTATCAGGAGAGATCAAACAGGTCTGAAAGCTATAGCGCCATTTTTTTGGCACCCTTTTCAGGGAGTTTCAAAAAGGTCTGTAGCTATAGTGCCCTGAGGACCCTGATGCAGCCCAAAACAAAAAGGGGTTATAAGGAATAGGTAGGACACTTTTTAATGGGACACATATTGCAAAGGCCCTTGTTTTTGAAATGTTTTAACAAAAAAAAAAACAAAAACCCCTTAAATTTTCCCTTCCCCAAAAACCCCCAAAAGGTTAGGATTATTTTTTAAGGGGTACAGTTAAAAATTTTTTTTTTTTTGTGTGTGTGATTTAAACCAAAAATTAATTTGAACCAACGCAAAACAAAGCACTCAGAATTTAGGTCGAATTTGACATTAAAAAGGATTCTGCCCCCCAAAGGGCCCATACCCATGCCCCCTTTGTTTGTTCAGCTTTGGGTGTCCCTCAAAAGGGGGTGTGTATCTTTTTGTTTGGACTGCTTTAACCATTGACCCAGCAAAATTGACATCCCCAGGGCCTTTCCCCCCACAGTTTGCTTTATGTAGTAAAAAATAGCTTTTAAATTTATTTTAAAAAGAAAATGAGTAGCAAACAAAGTAGCTGAGTGGTTAGGACTTCTGTCTTTCAGCATAAGGGCCATAGGTTCAAATCCCTGCAGCAATCAAACATGGATTTTTTTTTCTCAATGCACATACATGATTGGGGTTTTTCTTTTTTAAATTTTTTTTTTTAAATTTCCCCTGTTTTATAATTACTTAAAGGGGTACAAAGGATGGGAAATAGAAAAGGGCACCCCCCCTAGGTTTAACACTTGTCAGGGAGTTTAGTGGGAAAGTTATTAATTTGGGGGTAAAAGAGGATGGGGGGGAGAAAACGAACCCGGGGGAAATGCCCCGCTCAAGGGAGTGAGTGGGTGTGATTACTAAGGCGTACAGGGATGGGAGTAGAATGACCCGCACCCCGGGGTTGAACACTCGCTCCCGGGAATGAGTGTGTGTGATTATAAGGAGTACAGAGGAAAGGGGGTATTTTAAAGAACCCCGGGTTGAACACTTGATCAGGGAGTGAGTGTGTGTGATTACTAAGGGGGTACAGAGGACGGGGGGTAGAATGGGCAGCACCTGGGGTTGAATACTCCCCTCAGAGTGAGTGTGTTGATTACTAAGGTGTACAGAGGAAAGGGAGTAGAATGACAGAACCTGGGGTTGAACAATTGATTTAGCAGTGAGTGTTTGTTTAATTTTCTAAAAGGGGTACCGAGGACGGGAGTAGAAAAACCCGAACCCCGGGGGTTTAAAGCTCGCCCCAGCAGTGAGTGGGTGTGATTACTAAGGGTACCAAAAGGACGGAGTAGAATGGGCAGAACCCCGGGGTTTAAAAACTCCCCTCAGCAGTGAGTGTGTGTGATTAAAAGGAGTAAGGGACGGGAGTAAATGAAGAGGGGGTTTGAATCTGTCAGCAGTGAGTGTGTGGATTAAAGGTTTTCAGAGGACGGGAAGAATACGCCCTTTTTTGAAATCGCTCAGCAGTGAGTGTGTGTGATTACAAAGGGTACGGGAGGGGAGTAAATAAAAGACCTGGGGTTAAACCTTTTATCAGCAGTGAGTGTTGGATTACTAGGCAGAAAATAGATGACAGTAGGTTCTGAAAGGAGAGCTGATTCTTGCGTGTGTACAAGACGGGGAAGCTCTCGCCCCACGGTCAATCCCTTTGGAGATGAGCTGTAAAACTTGGTCACTAAGGGACGCTATAATACAGTTTTTCAAATAATAGAAGGTGAAAATGTTTTTATTAAATTTGCAAGCTTCCACCTCAATTTCTTTGCAGGAAAACCCCTTTAACCCAAATCCGAGGTGCAACACTAGTGATGTGTTAGTAGTAGGACAACCCCTTCATCTTATACTTGACCCCCAAGCAAATTCCTAAGATCATAATTGCATATTTTGCCTCTTGCATTTTTAACTCTTCTATGACCAAAGCAAATGTTTCATAGAGAGAGAATCGTAAAAATGTAACTGCTGCTTTCTCTCCGCCCTCGTAGAGTGGTGTCATCACAGCCTCCGTAGTATCGCATCAAATAGAAAGTATGTTAAAAAAAAGTAAAAGCTAATATTTGGATATACAACAATGATTTTGCAAAAATATAATGAGCAATCCTAATTTCCTAAACAAAATTTCAGCCGGAAGTTCAGGATCCAAAAGCAAATAGAAACTGAGTCCTTCACTTTCCCGTGAGCATTAGATTTGTAGAAGTTGCGTAGTTCAGAGCCCCATTTATGCATAAATGGGCACAAAGTCAGCAGTGGTTAACATTTTTTAAAACTGGGGTAATTGCCTTATATGTTATATATGTTCACGAGAAAAAAAAATGGACATGAGTGGGAAAAAATCCAGGGCTGTGGAGTCGGCAAGCCAAAGCCCCGACTCCGACTCCTCAATTTCCCAAACCTCCGACTCCGACTCCCTCATACACGGCGCATGTTCAAGTGATAACTTTACTGTAGTAAAAATGGTAACACAGCGTTTATCACTTATGATACAATAATCAAGCTATTTAGCTAGAAAAGACATGACAAGCAAAAGGGTAACAATGTTTTATCTTTTGAACACTTGTGGTTTGAGTTGAAGAAAAAACTGTTATTTGTATCCAAGTCCAGTCTGCACCAACATTGGAATGTGTAGAAGAGAAACCCGGGATCAGATTTTAGTCAAGATGGCTTGAATCTGATCCCGAGCCCAGAAGGATTCAGGCAGTGCTGAAAACCAAAGGGATTTCCCCAAAAACTAACAAAATAATAAAAGTTAACATTTTTATTTTTAGGATCAAAACAGTAAACAATTTCAGTTACAGGAAAGAATCTGCAGAAAATAAGCAGATGCTAAATACTTGCAAGTCAATTATATTATAAGATGGTAAGATGAACTGTATTAAAATTACAGTAGCCTCATGTACAAAGCTGTAGTGGATGGTGAGATATGGAGCCTGAAAATCACAAGTTCAAACATTGTTACCTTTTGCTTGTCCGTGTAAAAATATTTATTGGATATGACTTTAGGACACAAAAAATTGTTTAAAAATGCAAAACACTGCAGGAACATTTGTGGAGTCTCTGAATTTGTTCTGAGAAATAGTATTGCCTCCATCAGATCCTGCATACATGACCCCCACTCTGATCTCATTATTTCCAGCTAGAGAACGGCCTCTCTACACTAACTTGGGTTGGGGGAAAGCGGTGACCACAGGGGCAAATCTCTAAACAATGTCAGGGTATAAAGGAAAATTTCCTCAGCCACAGTCATTTTGATGAAAGGTTGAACTCTTCTACTTCTTTGAAAGCAGGTGAAAATGTTGCTGAAATCTGTTTGCCTGGGAGCAGAATCTTTTCCCCCGGGGCAGCGCTTGCCTGCTCCATGTCATCATTACACTCCTCATGTGATAAGGCTGAATATATGGGAGCAGTAGCACTGCCGGACCCAATTCCTCTTGCTCTTTGCATCAAAACTAACTGGACCAACTTAAATTATATATTTTGGGAGTGAGATTCGGTCCCTTTTATGACGACTCAGACTCCTGCAAAATAGGCACCAACTCTGACTCCACGACTCCGACTCCACAGACCTGCAAAAATGGAAAGAAAAAAAAAACTTGATACTTACCTATCAGTCTCCATCCAATGCTGCGCCAGAACTCCCAGCAATCCTCTCCTCTTCACTTCTGGGTTCTCACCCAAGCACGCTGGAGGGGCTCATGCTGAATTGTAAGTGAATGGAGCTCAAGACTCTCCTCTGTGTCTGGATGAGAACTGGGAAGGGAAGAAGACTGGATACTGGGAGCTCTGGAGCAGCAGCGGTTGGGGACAGCTAGGTAAGTATGCCAGCAGCAAATTGATTAGAAATTTGCACAATGTTGATAAATTAAACACAAATTGTACAAAGCTGATAAATATGTGCTGATTTCAGTACTTTAAAGGGGTTGTCTCACTACAAGGTTTTCTTTTTATGTTAAAAATCTTGCAAAAACAATACACTTTGCAATATCTGTCCATTAACAGTGTCCTACCTATTCCTAGATATCCCCTCTTGTATGTGCTGGCATCAGCTCCTCAGGTCTCTATAGCTACAGACCTGTTTGATCTTCTTGATAGGCTGCCAGCACGGGGTTGCTATAGCTACAGACTTGTTTTGATCTCTCCTGATAGGCTGCCAGCACTGGTTGCTATAGTTACAAAACCTTTTTTGATCCCATCCTGATAGGCTGCCAGCGCTGGTTCTATAGTCAAGCCCCTGGCTTTAACTGGCAGCCTAGTGGAAGCCGTAAACACGCCCCATTCAAAGTGAACCAGAAAACGGCTGAGGTGGATAAATCAATGTAGTGAACACCCTTTAAAGGGTTTCAAAAAACGCATGCAATTCTTTGATCAGGTCCGTAAAGCAGACCCGACAGGCGCAGGGCAAACAGGCAGCGGCGATCTCTCATGTGAACGCCGCTGCGTGTTCCTCGTTGCCGGCAGTGTTAAACACATTGCTAATTGTTAGATGCGTGTCTGGGTCCGTCCTGTCAGTCCCCGAGACGCATCTAAAAAGCGGATGTTAATACGGAGCCAAAACTCCGTGTGAACAAGCCCTAAAAGGGTTGTCTCACTATATTGATTCATCTCACCTCAGTCCTGTTTTCTTGGTTTCATTTTGAATTTAGGGGTGTGTTTACTGGCTTCTACTAGGCTGCAGTAGAAACCAGGTCTGTAGCTATAGCAACCAGTGCTGGCAGCCTATCATGAGAGACTGAACAGGTCGGTAGCTATAGTGACCTGTGCTGGCAGCCTATCATGAGAGACTGAACAGGTCTGTAGCTATAGCAACTAGTGCTGGCAGCCTATCATGGGAGATTGAACAGGTCTGTAGCTATAGTGACCTGGGGATCTGATGCAGCCCATACAAGAGGGGATATCAAGGAATAGTAGGACACTGGTAATGGCATAATTGCAAAGGGGACTTGTTTTAGCAAGATCTTAAACATAAAAGTAATCCTTGTAGTGAGACAACCCCTGTAAATTTAAAATTTTCGAAGACCCTTAAAACTTCTTCACTGTGCTAAAATAAAAAAACAAACAAACCGTATTCGGCACTGCTGCTGATGAACACACCAGGGTCATCAAGTTCATGGCTCATGGGAGCTGCAGTGAGTCACTAGCCTCAGCAATGACAAATAGTATAGTCCTATTTAACATGTGGGACATATGGGAACTTCTCATAAACCATATATGTCGGTGACAGTAAGGGGAGCTGTACTTTTGTGGAAGTGAAATTCTTTTTAATCACTAATGGATGACTCAACTTGCGTCAGACCTGAACTAAAGGGGTTTTACCTTGAAGTAAAATAGACGTGGGAAGCCTGCAAATTAAGCAATAAACATTTTCACCATTCATCATTATTAAAAATTCTGTAGCATTTTTGTTTTAGCTGCTACCTTAATGATTCAGAGTGAACAGCTCATCTCCAGGGGAAATGACCAGGGACAAGAGCTCCTCAGCCCTGGCTGCACATGCTCAGATATTACCTCTCCTCTCCTCTCAGGTAGCTACTTTCAGTCTATTCCATGCCTAGTAATCAAGAGAAACAGAAAAAACAGAGGGGCGGTCCTTATGGTGAAGTATGTCCGTGTATCGGTAAATGGTGAGGTGCAATAATAGATGCAAACTCACCTGGTACGGTTGTGTGACTAATCTAGAGGCACAACTCTCATAAGCATATTTCGGACACACGTTAGGTCCGTCGGTGGCAGCCGTGAGACTCCTCTCCGAAGCCACAAAGAGATGCGGCAGCGGGTGTAAACAGTAAAGGCTAAAAGAAAAATATGGTCTCTGGCGCTCATATATTTCAACCTCCAAGAGGCATAAAGAATTAAAACATATATATGTAAAATACATTTAATTAGAGTAAAAACTCATAAAAAGGCTATAAAACCTAATACAAACATAAAAAAATAAAACCACCGACGACGCGTTTCTCGCCGAAACCGGCGCTACCTCAGGAATTGTGATTACAAAAATGCCGGGAAAAAGCCGCCATTTAAATGTGTTCAGCATTTCTCATTGGGCGGTGAAACCAGCCAATGAGATTGCGAGCGACAAAAGACCATGTTAGTCTATGGCAAAAAACTGGCCAATCAGTGTAGGCATTACAATTGTGTGTGAGTAGCTACCGCCTCCAGTATGTGGGTCGCACAACAAGACCCTTACACATGAACTAAAATGGCCATAGAGCCTGCATTAAACGAGGGGAACTCAAACAGAGGGTAGCCCGCCACTTCCTGGAACATCACAATCAGGATTTTAGTCTTCTAAGAATCACCCCTATAGATCAGGTCCCGCAGCACAAAACCAATAGGTTTCAGTTTCTACAGAAGCGCGAGACCTATTGGATGTTTAAACTCCAGACCATCTGCCCAAAAGGAATGAACGAGGCAGTGGAACTCATCTATTAGATCAGCATCATCTATATAACGAACGAGGCAGTGGAGCTTACTTTTTAGATCAGTATATTATATATATACATAACGAACGAGGCAGTGGAGCTTATTTATTAGATCTATTTTTTGTTTAGACTAGTGGATCATGTCAGGTTCGCTTGCAAACATACTGTCATTAGGGCTTGTTCACACGGCGTTTTGGATCCTTTTTACGGATCCGTTTTTGGCACTTGAATCCGCAAATAAAACGCAGCATTGGTTTACTTTTTTTTGGATCCGTTTTGAATGCTTTTTCAGCTGCGTTTTATGCATCCGCCGCTCAGCTCCTCCACTGTCACCGCCGCTCACCTGCGCTCCCGCCGCACACCTCTCCAGCGATCCCCTTCCAGCCTCCCAGTGCGCTTTTCGCATCCGCTTTCAGGATGCAAAGCGAGCTGTTACGTACCCGGAGTGTGGGAGCGCTTTTGGACAGGTGCCAAAAGCGCATTTCCATTATCTCCTATGGGCTTTCAGTTGCGTAAACGCAATAAGAATTGACATGTCAATTCTTAAAGCGGATGCAAAAAAGCGCAGGAGAGCCCTCAAAAGCGCATCAGAGATCTCCCGTGGGAACAGCGATGCGCTTTTGCCATTCAACTCAATGTTAATCACACTGACAATTGTTAGATCCGTTTTGCGAATCCGTAAAACGGATCACAAAAACGCCGTGTGAACAACCCCTTAACGTGCTATTTAGACTATCCAAAAGCCATTATAAAACCCATAGAACGTCGTTCGTCTTTCTATTGGCTGGAAATGTCGAGCCCCTCTTTTTTTCTGACCAATCACGGACCGAGTTATATTTTCTCCATAGGATTGCATTATGTTCATTGCTCGTACTCTCATTGGTGGCTTGTAAATGAGCCCCTGCGTATCTATCTAATCAGAGTGACCTAGGTTTTTCTATTTAGGACAACTCTGTTTGAGACGCACTTATTCCTGCGCCTTAATCGGTTCAGAAACCATTATAAAATCCATAGAGCGTCGCTCGCCCTTCTATTGGTCTAAAGAGGCGAGGCCTCTCCCTCTTACCCCAATCATAAGTCGATGCTGCTTTTTTCCCCCTTAGCCCTTATGGATACGAGTAGCTCGTATCCTGATTGGTTCTGCGAGACGAGCCCCCTTTGGTCTCAGCCAATCACGTCAAGACAACAGACTTTTATGTACATCTCGTAGTGGGACGCGCGCATCGGTGCGCTCTGTAATTGTGTATCTAACATCATCACAACTGATGCGGCTGGTTAGTTTACCGCCGCTGCTATGATATAGATCCCTTAGTGCAGTCGATCTTCCCTTCTACTCCGTTTACATTGATGGCTCCTTCTCTTCTCGTAGAATAACATGGGGGAAAGTAGCTCGTTCCCTGATTGGTTCAGGAGAGCCAAGCCCCTCTCCTCTGTCACCAATCCCGCTCTTTTTTTAAATGACTTGAATTGTTTCACCGCCCAATGAGAAATGCTGAACACATTTAAATGGCGGCTTTTTCCCGGCATTTTTGTAATCACAATTCCTGAGGTAGCGGCGGTTTCGGCGAGAAACGCGTCGTCAGTGATTTTATTTTTTTTAATGTTTGTATTAGGTTTTATAGCCTTTTCATGAGTTTTTACTCTGATTAAATGTATTTTACATATATATGTTTTAATTCTTGATGCCTCTTGGAGGTTGAAATAGATGAGCGCCGGAGACCATATTTTTCTTTTAGCCTTTACTAATGCCTGGTAATCACACACACTCACTGCTGAGTGAGTGTCCAACCCCAGGTCTTGTCATTGTACTCATGTTCTCTACACTTCTTAGTAATTAGTCAAACAGTCCAATTAAATATAAAGAAAAAAAGAAACCTCAGTCAGGTATGTGCATTAAGAAAAAAAAATCATCATGTTTTGTTCCTGCAGGGATTTAAACCTAAGGCTGCTATGCTGAGGGGCAGAAGTGCTAACCACCGACATTGTGGCTATTCACAGCTCTTTCCATAAACAGACCTTTGTTTGATGAGAGTGAGCACATTTGGGGGAAAGGCATGGTGATGTCAAGCCTGCTGGATCACATGATATGCAGTTCAAATAAATCATGCACACCTCCCCTTTTGAACACACTGAAAACTGAAGCAGAACAAAGCAGGCATGAAATGCCTTCGTGGTAAAAACCTTTAAGGAGGTGAATTGAACGGTTAAATGATTTTGATGTCTCTCAATTAAAAATAAAAGGATTCTATCACCAATAATTTTATAATTAGATAAAACCACTGTTACTTTATTCTTTCCTGGTATTGCTTTCTATTTTCTGATTTTGATTCTATTCTTTATATGATTGGTTCTTTGTATAATAAATTACGGAGCAGCTTTTTTGCCTGAGCTGCTTTTAACAGCATTTGGAGAGATACTTTACTGTAGCTACATGGTCATGGAGACCTATAAATAGGATAGAACTCATTGACCTCTGTAGCAGAGTGCTGTGTGCTTGCTCTGGACATGCTTTGTAAGTTCTATAAGAGAGTGTTGTGGCCGTGTTCAGAAAAATCTATAGGAGAGTGTTGTGGACATGCTCTGTGAGTTCTGTGGGAGAGAAGTGTAGGCATGCACTGTAAGTGCTATGGGAATGTTTTATGGACTTGCACTGTGAGCTCTATAGGACAGTGTTGTGGACATGCTCTGTGAGTTCTACGGGACAGTATGGTAGGCATGCTCTGTGAGCTCTGTAGGAGAGTTGTGGACATTATCTGTGAGTTCTGTGGGAGAGTATTGTAGGCATGCTCTGTAAGTTCTATGGGAAAGTGTTGTGGGTGTTCACTGTGAGCTCTATAGGAGAGTGTTGTGGATATGCTCTGTAAGCTCTATGGGAGAGTGTTGTAGGCATGTTCTGTAAGCTCTATGGGAGAGTGTTGTAGGCATGCTCTGTAAGCTTTATGAGGGAGTGTTGTAGGCATGTTCTGTAAGCTCTATGGGAGAATGTTGTAGGCTTGCTCTGTAAGCTTTATGGGGGAGTGTTGTAGGCATGTTCTGTAAGCTCTATGGGAAAGTGTTGTAGGCATGCTCTGTAAGCTTTATGGGGGAGTGTTGGAGGCATGTTCTGTAAGCTCTATGGGAGAGTGTTGTAGGCATGCTCTGTAAGCTCTATGGGAGAGTGTTGTAGGCATGCTCTGTAAGCTCTGTGGGAGAGTGTAGTGAGCATGCTCTGTAAGCTTTATGAGGGAGTGTTGTAGGCATGTTCTGTAAGCTCTATGGGAAAGTGTTTTGGGTGTTCACTGTGAGATTCATGGGATAGTGGTGTGGGCATGCTCTGTGAATTCTACAAGAGAGTATTATAAGCATACATAGTGACTTGTGCAGAGAGGAGGAGGAGATGAGCTTTGACTGTCAGCTATTGTAAATGATGAATCCTGTGTTAATCTACAGTTGAAACCAGAAGTTTCCACACACTATAGAAAAAGCCCCATCTGCAGGTTTTTCTCACTACCTGACTGAACTCAGAATAAACCTTCCCCGTTTTAGGTCAATTAGGAACCAAAATTATTTATATTTGCCGAATGCAGAATAATGAGAGAGAGAATTTTTAAGGCATTTTTATTACTTTCTGCAAAGTCAAAAGTTTCCATACACGGGGATTACTCCGCCTTTAAACAATTTGGGACAGCCCATATGATGATGTCAGGTCTTTGGAAGCTTCTGATTGGTTTATTGGCAACATATGAGAGACACATCTATGGATGTATTTTATAGCACACCAGAAACACACTGCTTCTATGTGTAACATCATGGGAAAGTATAAAGAAGTCAGCCAAGACATCAGGAAGAGAATTGAGGACTTGCACAAGTCTGGTTCATCCTTGGGTGCAGTTTCAAGATACCTGAAGGTGCCTCGTTCATCTGAACAAATATATCTAAGTACAAACAAGATGAGAATGTTTAGCCATCATACCGCCCAGAACGAAGACGGGTTTTGTGTCTGAGATGAATGTGCTTTGGTCCGACATGTGCATATCAACCCAGGAACAAAAGCAAAAGACCGTGTGAAGATACTGGCGGAAGCTGGTAAGATTGTGTCATTATCCACATTGAAACGAGTACTGTATCAACATGGGCTGAAAGGCCACTCTGCCAGGAAGAAGACATTACTCCAAAAGAAACATATAAAAGCCAGATTAATGTTTGCAAATGCACAGGAACAAAGACCTACATTTTTGGAGACATGTCCTATGGTCTGACGAAACTAAAATTGAACTGTTTGACCATACTGACCATTGTTACGTTTGGAGGAAAAATGGATAAGCTTGGAAGCCTAAGTACACCATCCCAACTATGAAACACGTGGGTGGCAGCATCATGTTGAAGGGTTGTTTTGCTGCAGGAGGGACTGGTGCACATGACAAAATAGATGGTATCATGAGGAAGGATGATTATGGGGCAATACTGAAGCAACATTTCAAAACATGTGCCAACAAGTTAAAGTTTGGGCGGAAATGGGTCTTCCAAATGGACAATGACCCGAAGCTACTGCCAAACTGGTAACAGAGTGGCTTAAGGAGAACCAAGTCAATGTTTTGGAGCGGCCATCACAAAGCCCTGATCTCAATCCTGTTGAACATTTATGGGCAAAGCTGAAAAGGCCGGTGTGAGCAAGACAACCTACAAACATGGCTCAGTTACACCAGTTCTGTCAGGAGGAATGGGCCAAAATTCCTACCAAGTATTGTGAGAAGCTTGTGGAAGGATCCAAAATGTTTAAGGGCAATGCTACCAAATGCTAATGAAATGTATGGAAACTTATGACTTTGCAGAAAGTAATTTAAAATCTCTCTAATTTTTCTGGCATTTGGCAAATATAAATAATTTTGGTTCCTAATTGACCTAAAACGGGGAAGGTTTATTCTGATTTCATGTCAGTGAGAAAAAAAACCTGCAGATGGGGCTTTCTAAATAGTGGATGGAAACTTCTGGTTTCAACTGTACATATCATTGTAATCCTGCCTATAGGGAGGAGACTGCTGAGAAGTAATCTCTACAGAACAAGCAGTGTCAGATTATTATTAGTTTTGAAGGTAAGAAAGAGAACTGGAGGATTTCAGGATTTTTTTTTTAAATACCATTTCCATTTCAAAATTTAAAAATAATAATTAAAAAAAAAAAAAAAAAATTCTTATAAAATGTTTTATTATAGAAACATGATTTAAACCATATGAAATTTTCTGATGATACAGTCCTTTTAAATAAAAACCTCTACCTATCTGAGAATCTGTTGACTGAAAGGTTGCCGTTCACATGTAGATATCGAGAGAGAAACCAGTGTTACTTGGTGGTTCCTAGGTGAAGAATCAGTCAGAACTGTTTGTTTAAAAATGGTGGTTCTGTCACTTTCATCAACCCTTCTTGATCTGCTTTTTCCACCTTTTTAGGGACATAAAACACCGTTGAATCAACGACGTTTTGGCATCCGGTATTATACAGATGATAAGAACATTATATGCAGGAACTGTAACTTTAGTGGTCATCTGTCGAAAAATTGTCCTCAGCCAAAGGTAAAGACTAAGTTAAATGGTTTTAATCTCAAAATCATTGTTTTATTTCATGTGGTTATCTCATGGGAGCCAGAAAATGACCAAACTCTGGACATAGTTTGTTAAAGGGGTATTCCTATTTCATTAATTAGCTTTAGGCTATGTTCACATTGCGTATTGCGGCACGTGTTCTCTAGTAACGCCTGTTTACAGTACAGTGCGGTACTACTTGTCCTGTACTGCTCTTACATGTATCAGTGCGGTGCATGCAGTGATTGGCAGTCTATAGCACCTCTCTACAGTACAGTGCGGTACTACATGTTCTGTACTGCTCTTACATGTATTAGTGAGGTGCATGCAGTGATTGGCGGTCCTATAGCACCTCTCTATAGTACAGTGCGGTGCAGTACTACATGTCCTGTACTGCTCTTACATGTATTAGTGAGGTGCATGCAGTGACTGGTGGTCTATAGCCCCCTCTCTACAGTACAGTGCGGTACTACATGTTCTGTACTGCTCTTACATGTATTAGTGGGGGTGAAAGCAGTGTTTGGCGGTCTATAGCACCTCCTATAGTACAGTGGGGGTGCAGTACTACATGTCCTGTACTGCCCCTTACATGATTAGTGGGGTGCATGCAGTGATTGGTGGTCTAGTAGCACCTCTCTACAGTACAGAGCAGTACTACATGTCCTGTACTGCTCTTACATGTATTAGTGAGGTGCATGCAGTGACTGGAGGTCTATAGCGCCTCTCTACAGTACAGTCCGGTATTACATGTCCTGTACTACTCTTACATGTATTAGTGAGGTGCATGCAGTGATTGGAGGTCTAGTAGCTTCTCTCTACAGTACAGTGCGGTACTATATGTCCTGTACTCCTGTTACATGTGCCAGGATGAGCAGCTCCTTTTAGCACCAGGTGAGGGCCCCATTTTCTTTTTTTCTGGTACATCATGTATAAAGTCCATGACCCAAAGAAGCTCATGCCCTCCTCATAGAAAATGGTTTCCAGCTTCCAGCAGCTCTTTCTGATGTTATATAGAAGGAAGCGCTTTATCTGTCATAGTATCTGCTTCGTATTCTTCATTTTGCTTCATGTTGGGCTGACATTTTGCAGCTTTGGAGTCCATTGCCAGTTTTCCATAGAGTTATGGTTTCGACATTTAATGGTCATCCTGTAATCAATTAATATTGTGTGTTGATGAAGCGCTGTAATACATACTTTTTTTTTTTTGTTGTTGTTGTTTTTTGGGGGAGGTTCCCCCCCCCCCCCTTAATGAAAAGTGTTATTACAGGTGTCAGTAAATGCATAATCCACGTTTAGTCCTGGATGACAATGATCATGAATATTTCTTTTTTTTTTTTCTTGCCAGAAACTGCCAGCTTGTTGCCTTTGTGGTAGAAGAGGACATTTGCAGCACGCATGCCCGGAGCCATATTGTTCAAATTGCTTTATGCCCGGCCACTTCTATGATGACTGCACCGAGCGACCCTACTGGAAGAGAAAGTGCCATCGCTGCCGTATGCTCGGCCACTTTGCGGATGTAAGTATCGTATATTACAACCTAATCTGTCAAAATGATTTTTTTTTTTTTTTTTAAAACATTATTTTTACTTGAATTTTCAAATACAAAATTGAACATATGAAAACAAGATCTGTCGAAATGATTTATCACAATATTTACTTTGAGGTTTTTGCAAGGCGTGCAATTCCTTTATACAATTCGATATTCAGTTTTTCCTTGGGCGTAACCTAATGTTTGGGAAAATAAAAGGGTTTTTCCCATCCCAGACTCTTACATTTCAGATATTTACAGCATATCCATAAGACCTGAATCTGACTTGAGAACGAGCCCCCAAACTCCTCAGTGCAAAACAGAGAGGTTGCTGCATATGCGCAGACTCTCCATCAATTGGGGTTCCTAGTATGACCCACACCTATCCCACATATGTCATTAAAGGGGTTGTCTCACTATAAGGATTGCTGCTTTTTATGCTAAACATCTTGCAAACAAGTCATTTTGCAATATATGTTCATTAACAGTGTCCTACCTGTTCTGAGCTATCCCCTCTTGTATGGGCTGCATCAGCTCCTCAGGTCGCTATAGCTACAAAACTGTTTAATCTCTCATGATAGGCTGCCAGAGCTGGCTGCTACAGCTACAGACCTGTTTGATCTCTCCTGATAGGCTGCCAGAGCTGGTCGCCATAGCTACAGACCTGTTTGATCTCTCCTGATAAGCTGCCAGCACTGGCTGCTATAGCTACAGACCTGTTTGATCTCTCCTTATAGGCTGCCTGCACTGGTCGCTATAGCTACAAAACCTGTTCAATCTCCTGTTTAGGCGCCAGATTGGCTATAGCTACAGACCTGTTTGATCTCTCCTGATAGGCTGCCAGCATTGGCTGTATAGCTACAGACCTGTTGATCTCTCCTGATAGGCTCCCAGCACGGGTTTTGCTATAGCTACAGACCATTTTGATCTCTCCTGATAGGCTGCCAGCACTGGTCGCTATAGCTACAGACCTGTTTGATCTCTCCTTATAGGCTGCCAGCGCTGGTCGCTATAGCTACAGACCTGTTCAATCTCCTGATAGGCTGCCAGCATTGGTCGCTATAGCTACAGACCTGTTTGATCTCTCCTGATAGGCTGCCAGCGCTGGTTGCTATAGCTACAGACCTGGCTTCTAGTGCAGCCTAGTAGAAGCCAGTAAACACGCCCCTGAATTCAAAATGAAACCAAGAAAGCAGGACTGAGGTAAGATGAATCACTGGGTGATACATGTGGGTCCCATCTCAGGAACCCACATCTGTCTTGAGAACAGGCCCTAAACCCCCCCATGCAGTAAGGAGAAGTGGTTGCTCATGCACGGCACTTTCCATTCATTCAGCTGCCTTTTTTAGCGTGACCAAGCAAATGAGACCCGCACCTATTGGACATCTGTGGATATGCCATAAATGTGTAATCTTTGGGATACCCTTATAACGTCTAAGAAAAAAAAAATCTGTCCATCTCCAATGTCGCTCTAACAGGCTCAGCTAGGAATTAAAGAGCTGAAATGTTAGTGACTGCTGTAGACCCACCCACAGGCTGACCAGGAAGTGGGAGCCTGCAGCTGTAGAACCGCCCACAGGCTGACCAGGAAGTGGGAGCCTGAAGCTGTCGAACCGCCCACAGCCAACCAGGAAGTGGGCGCCTGCAGCTGTAAAACCACCCACAGCCGGACCAGGAAAAGGGAGCCTGAAACTGTAGAACCGTCCACAGCCTGAACAGAAAGTGGGAGCCTGAAGCTGTGGAACTGCCCATATCCTGAACAGGAAGTGGGAGCCCGAAGCTTTAGAACCACCCACAGCCTGAACAGAAAGTGGGAGCCTTCAGCTGTAGAATTGGCCACATCCTAAACAAGAAGGGGGAGCCTGAAGCTGTAGAACCGCCCACAGCCTGACCAGGAAGTGGGAGCCTGATGCTGTAGAACTGCCCACAGCCTGAACAGGAAGTGGGAGCCTGAAGCTGTAGAACCACCCACAGCCTGAAGAGGAAGTGGGAGCCTGAAGCTGTAGAACCGCCTACAGCCTGAACAGGAAGTGGAGGCCTGAAGTTGTAGAACTGTCAACAGCCTGAACAGAAAGGGGGAGCCAGAAGCTGTAGAACCACCCACAGCCTGAAGAGGATGTGGGAGCCTGAAGGTGTCGAACAGCCCACAGCCTGAACAGGAAGTGGAGGCCTGAAGTTGTAGAACTGTCAACAGCCTGAACAGAAAGGGGGAGCCAGAAGCTGTAGAACCACCCACAGCCTGAACAGGAAGTGGGAGCCTGAACCTGGGAGTGAAGTGCAGGCTCTGTAAAACAGCCAGATGAGAAAACCCCTTTAAGGTTAATCTACTCATTTTTGCCTAGTGTTTCGGTAATAATGATATAATAATGAATTGATCTCCAAGCCTTTGCACTATAACATGTCTCAGCGGACATGGAAGCACCAGTGTAAAAGTTCAGAAATAAAATCAATAGCGATATAATTAGTCCTGACTCGTTTGTCAATTATGAATGTACCTGCCATCCCTAATGATGAGTAAGTCATATCCTGTGAATGTCAGACGAGGACTCGGTTTAAATACATCTTCCGATTTCCCCCTGAACGGACATGCATTCACGTAATCCATCATTGCCACCGCTGAACGTTGTCCTAGGCGTTGACTTTTATGTGCGATTAGCCTCTATCCTGTGAAGCGCTCCCTAAATTTGATTTAGTTCTAAATGGGTCACTGACTTTTTGCAATTTAGATATATTACATTAATTTATTTAGTGGACGACCAAACTTAATTATGTGCCGAGCTGTAAATACAACTGTTTTATTAGGCTGCTATTAGATACATAACATTGAAAATGTGTCCTGCCTGCTTGTTAAGAGGCTCGAAATGAAAGCCAGGTCTTGGCTTTTCTTCATTTAATACTTAATGGAGTATTCCTGCTTTTGTACAAAAAAAAAACCTTAAAGGGGTTGTCTCATCTCAAAGTTTCATAGGATGCATGAATGAAATAATGCTGCTTTGCTCTGTCACTTCCTGGTCCAGCTGTCTGTAATTAGCATATGAGCTCCGCGTATTCAGGCTTCTCTGTTTATTAGTCTAGATTAAATAAATTACCTTCTGTGAGGTTCAGAGAAGCTTCTGAGCTAATGTAAACAGTAGAGTACTGACCGAGTGCCAAAAATTGACAAAAACAGAGGTCGTGCATTGGGAAAAAAAAATGGCCTCTTTCAGCTGTTTTTTGTCTGATGCAGTGTAGCCCTAGCCTTAGTCTGCTGGGGAATTTGAGCAGCTCGCTATTGGCTGTGATGCATCTGCTCAGTCTGGAGATGGGCTTGTCTGCTGGGGAGTCTCTGCTGCTCGTCTATCAGTCATGCCTCAGTTTGCTGGGGAGTTGCAGCAGCTCGCTGTTGGCTGTGAGGCATCTGCTCAGCATGGAGATGGGCTTGTCTGCTGGGGAGTCTCTGCTGCTCGTCTATCAGTCATGCTTCAGTTTGCTGGGGAGTTGCAGCAGCTCGCTGTTGGCTGTGAGGCATCTGCTCAGCATGGAGAGGGCTTGCTGCTGGGGAGTCTCTGCTGCTTGTCTATCAGTCATGCCTCAGTTTGCTGGGGAGTTGCAGCAGCTCGCTGCTGCTGTGAGGCATCTGAGGCATCTGCTCAGTCTGGAGATGGGCTTGTCTGCTGGGGATCTCTGCTGCTCGTCTATCAGTCATGCCTCAAATTGCTGGGGATTGCAGCAGCTCGCTGTTGGCTGTGAGGCATCTGCTCAGCATGGAGATGGGCTTGTCTGCTGGGGAGTCTCTGCTGCTCGTCTATCAGTCCATGCCTCAGTTTGCTGGGAGTTGCAGCAGCTCGCTGTTGGGTGTGAAGGCACTGCTCAGCATGGAGATGGGCTTGTCTGCTGGGGAGTCTCTGCTGCTCGTCTATCAGTCATGCCTCAGTTTGCTGGGGAGTTGCAGCAGCTCGCTGTTGGCTGTGATGCATCTTCTCAGTCTGCAGACGGGCTTGTGTCTGCTCGGGAGTCTCTGCAGTTGCAGCTGAGCAGCAGTCACGCCTCAGTTTGCTGGGGAGTTTCAGCTGCTTACTTTTGACTGTGATGCATCCGGTCAACCTGGAGACAGGCTTGGGTCTGTCTCACTGAGTCTGCAGTTGTGCCTCAATCTGCTAGAGAGTTTAACAGCTTACTGTTAACAATGATGCATCTGATCATCCTGTTCTTGTGTCTGCTGAGCGGTTTTGGTAGCTGGAGCAGTTTTCGGCCGGTTTTTCAGCCGGTTTGCGGTTTTTCAGACCGCCTGAAAAACAGGCCGAAAATGAGCACAATGGTGCTCTATGGAAAACCCGTGCAGCAGTCCCCGCGGTCCGGCAGCAAAGCATTGTGCAAGCACAATCTTCCGTCCGGTTTCGGGACGGAATCTGTGCTAGCCAATGTGAAGGGGGAGGGCTCATCGTGGAGAAAAGCCGTCCCCCCCCCCCCCCCCCACCCTCCACGGCCGTGGGGACGGTCGCAAAACAGTGCAAATACCGGACGGTATTTGTCCTGTGCCGTGAGAACGCAGCCTTATGTCTAAGTGCAGAGGAGTTTCAGTTTTTGAGAAAGCTAAAATTCAGTGTAAGTACACGTTATTATCGTCAAGTGTGTGTGTGTTGTGTGTGTGTATGTAAAATATATATATATATATATAATATATATATATATATATATAATTTTATTAATATATTATATAAAAATTTCTTTTTATCCTGTGACATGCTCCCCAAGTTTCATTTCGTAACTCGGATGTACACTGTTGAAGCACATCCTTATGACTACTCTCAACATCATGAAGGAAGTCACGTGTGGTGCGCTGGCTCGGTGAGTATATAAGGTATGTGATAGGCTGTCTGCGCATATCTCACTTGTTGCTGTCATGGGTAAAAAGGGTAATTTATCAGTTTTAAAAAAAGGAATGCTTATTGGCTTATGGGCAGAGGGTGGTGGTATTTCAGAAACTCTGTAATTGTTGAAGCGTTGGTGTGCTGCTGTGGTGAAAGTATCATGGGTGGACAAGTGGCACCATTGGAAATAAGTGATGTGAAAACTATGGAACACCATGTGCCACTGATGTAAGAGGTGAATATCGGAGATGTACGATGCCGAATTGACAATCTACGGTGGAGTAGCTTAGCACCAAAATGCAACCGAACACAACAGGTCAACAAACCCTACTTGGTATGGGGCTCTAAAGCAGACAAATGGTCACTGCACCTCTGCTAACCGAGCTGCATCCACGGAAAAGACTTCAATTTTCATGGCATAATCAGAATTGGACCTCTGCTGATTGGCATAGGATTGCCTTCTCCAACGAGTCATATTTACCGCTTCATCAAATAGATGGATTTTGGCGTGTCAGATGAGAAACATCAGAGAACAAACACCCTGCAACCGTTGCTGGAAAAACACAAACTGGTGGTGGAAGCTTTATGATCTGGGGAATATTTCCATGGCATTTACTGTGCCATTTCTCCATATGAAAGTCATTTTTAACCAATTTGGGCATGAATCCATCCTTGCAGATCACATCGTACACCCGTACATGCTGATGGTCTTCCCTATGGCGGATAGGCTCTTCCAGCAAAGCAATAAGGACATATCACATGGCTCCAAATGTCCGACATTGGTTGAATTAGAATGACCAAGACTTTCAAGTACTACCCTGGCCCCCTGATTCCCCAGAATGAGCATCTGTTGGGCCCCTGGATGGTGGTGTTGGCTCTATGGCCCCTCCAGCAGCTTTGGGATGCAGTTGACTCCAGATACCTGTGACAACTTCCAGGACCTTATTGGGTCACTCCCAGCTCGTCTAGCTGACCTGAGACATTGGTTGGAAGAGGATGACCAATACATCCAGATACTACCCTGGCCTAACATCCCAGACTTGAACTCAGCTGACCATGTATGGGAGGCACTGGATGGTGGTGTTGGCTCTATGGACCCTCCAGCAGCTGTGGGAGCCCCTGGAGGGTGATGTTGGCTCTATGGCCCCTCCAGCAGCTGTGGGGCCCCTGAATGGTGGTGTTGGCTCTATGGTCCCTCCATAAGCTGTGTGGGCCCCCGGGTTGTTGGCTCTATAGACCCTCCAGCAGCTGTGGGAGCCCCTGGATGGTGGTGTTGGCTCTATGGTTCCTCCAGCAGCTGTGGGAGCTCCTGGATGGTGGTGTTGGCTCTATAGACCCTCCAGCAGCTGTGGGAGCTCCTGGATGGTGATGTTGGCTCTATGGACTCTCCAGCAGCCGTGGAAGCCCCTGGATGGTGGTGTTTGCTCTTTGGACCCTCCAGCAGCTGTGGGAGCCCCTGGTTGGTGATGTTGGCTGCATGGACCCTCCAGCTGCTGTGAGGCCCCTGGATGGTGGTGTTGGCTCTATGGCCCCTCCAGCAGCTGTGAGCCCCTGGATAGTGATGTTGGCTCTATGGACCCTCCAGAAGCTGTGGGATTCCTGGATGGTGGTGTTGGCTCTATGGATCCTCCAGCAGTTGTGGGATTCCTGGATGATGATGTTGGCTCTATGGACCCTCCAGCAGCTGTGGGAGCCCCTGGATGATGGTGTTGGGTCTATGGACCCTCCAGCAGCTGTGGGAGCTCCTGGATGATGGTGTTGGCTCTATGGACCCTCCAGCAGCTGTGGGAGCTCCTGAATAGTGATGTTGTCTCTATGGCTCCTCCACGCTGGGGAGCCCTGGGGGTGTGTTGGCTTATGGCTCCTCCAGCAGCTGTGGGAGCTCCTGGATGCTGGTGTTGGCTCTATGGACCCTCCAGCAGCTGTGGAGCCCTGGTTGCTGGGTTGGCTTTGGAACCCTCCAGCAGCTGTTGGGGCCCCTGGATGGTGGTGTTTGGTTTAGGGGACCCTCCAGCAGCTGTGGGAGCCCCTGGATGGTGATGTTGGCTGCATGGACCCTCCAGCAGCTGCGAGGCCCTGGAATGGTGGTGTTGGCTTTTATGGCCCTCCAGCGCTGTGAGCCCCTGGATAGTGATGTTGGCTCTATGGACCCCCCAGCGATGTGGAGCCCCTGGATGATGGTATTGGCTCTATGGCCCCTCCACCCAGCTGTGAGCCCCTGGATAGTGATGTTGCTCTAGGGGTCCTCCAGCAGCTGTGGACCCCTGGATTGGTGGTGTTGGGCTCTTGGACCCCCAGCATCTGTGGGAGCCCTTGGATGGTGGTGTTGGCTCTATGGCCCCTCCAGCAGCTGTGGAGCCCCTGGATGGTGGTGTTTGGCTCCTATGGACCTCCAGCAGCTGTGGAGCCCTGGATGGTGGTGTTGGCTCTATGGACCCTCTAGAAAAAAGACTGTGGGACCCCCTGGATGGGGGGTGTTGGCTCTATGGACCCTCCAGCAGTTGGGGGAAAGCCCCTGGATGGTGGTGTTGGCTCTATGGACCCTCCAGCAGTGTGGGAGCCCCTGATGGTGGTGTTGGCATATGGACCTCCAGCAGTGTGGGGCCCCTGGATGGGGGTGTTGGCTCTATGGACCTCCAGAAATCTGTGGGGCCCCTGGATGGTGGTGTTGGCTCTATGGACCCTCCAGCATCTGTGGAGCCCCTGGATGGTGGTGTTGGCTCTATGGCCCCTCCAGCAGCTGTGGGATACAGTAGGCTCCAGATCCTTGTGACAACCTACCAGGACCTTATTGACTCACTCTCAGCCCAGGTAGCTGCTGTCTGAGCTGCACACGGGGGTTATGCTAGATATTAGCTGCAGGTCATAATAATGTGACTTTATAGTGCACTACATACATTTTCTTAGCAGATGACCAAACCTTACTGTGTGCCGAGCTGTGAATACAATGGTTTTATTAAACTTGCATTAGATTCGTAACATTGAAAATATATCTTGCCTGCTTGTTAGGATGCTAGAAATGGCGGCCAGATCTTGGCGTCTACAAATAAGCTCGAAGACACTTTAGGCTTTGTCTACACGGCAGAGGACAAAATACTTTAGTACTATAAGTATACTTATAGGGCTACATGTATGAAACGGTTTTGGTCTAAAACTCACTTTTTTCCCCATAGAAACCTATGGGGGAAAAAGTGAGTTTTAGACCAAAACCGTTTCATACATGTGGCCCATAGTGTTTTGCATTTGGTTGAAGTTGTTTTTCCCCTGTTTTTTGTCATGAGTTTTGTGGCAGTTTTTTTCCACCGTTTTTTTCCCCGGATTTTGGGCACCCGATTCAATAGAACAGTACTGTAACCCTCCGGTTACCACCAGGCCAGAACACCTGTTCTGAGTTTTTTTTTTTTTTTTTATTTTTTCAAAATTGTCGAAAATCCGAGTTGTAGTCTAGTTTCTGTTGAGGTCTATGGGGATCATTTTAAAGTCAGATTTTTGCAGATTCTAAATACTGAATCCGCTTTAAAATCTGACTGTAAGCCAGTGCTGTTTAGACATGGCCTTATTGTTGAGTAAGGCCATGTTCACACAGCTTACTTTGGGCCGGATTTCAGTCCGTAATTCGCGCCGTAGTGCGCGTATTACGGTTGAAATCCGTCCCAGTCATTACGGTAATCCACAGTTCTCATAGAGAACTATGGATTCCGTCTCTCCTCCCCGCTCGTTAAATATGGCGAGCGGGGAGAAAGTGACATGTCGATTATCACTGCATATACGCGTCGTGGATAATGCAGGTCTATGGGGCTGCCGGCTCCCACGCCCCACCCCCACTGCTGAGCACACGTCGTAATTGCGGGCGAAATCCGTCCCGCAATTACGGCGTGAATAAGCCATGTGAACATAGCCTAAGGGGATGTTCACACGGCGTTTTTGGATCCGAAAATCACATCCAAAAGCGCTGTGTCAGTTGGGTCCAAAACGCAGCCAACGTACATCCAACATGCAGCTGCGTGTTAGGATCTGTGTTGGCTGCAGCAGGATCGCACCCTATAGTTTATTATAGGGCTCCTGCTGCGTCTCTCGGACCAAGAATTGACATGTCAATTCTTAGGCCCCGTTCACACGGCGGTTTTGGTCGCAGGTTTCGCCGCGGTTCCCGCAGCCGCTACCTCGTCGAACCTCGCCTCGTCGAACCCCGACGCGGGTTTGCGGTGCGGGCACTGGGTGCGGTCTCAGCGCGGGTGTGGCGTGGTTTGGGGCGCGGCTTGCGCCGAGGGTTTGCCCCATGCAAATTAATAGCAGGGGGCAAACCGCACCGCGAGCCGCGGCCCAGCTGCGAACCACCTGCGGCGCCACCCCGCGGGCAGCTCTGCGCGGGGGCGGCCGCCGCGCAGAGCACTCCCTGTCAAGAATTGACAGGAGAGTTCTCCACACCCGCGGTGTGTGAATTTTAACGTGGTTTCCCATAGGAAACCATGTTAATAAACTAGTGATTTCGGGTTAATAAAGTACACCTTATTTTGTCCTTTTTATTGTTGGATTGTTATTTTTGATACTAAGGGCGACATGTATGAACGGGGCTACGCCAGATATCTGGCATCTTTTCAACCCGATATCAGGCGCAGCCCCGTTCACTCCATTTTTTAAGGTGCCGCACGCCAGTATCCGGTGCATTACAGAGCGCCAACGGCACTTTGTAATGCGCATCATTTTGGTGGGCGTGTGGGAGGCGGGGCGCACTAGAACCATACGAAGCAACACATTTATAGCTTCACTACGGCTTTTCTAGGCACATTACTGTGGGAACAGGTAGAACACTTTCATAGTGGTTTACCTGAGCCAGAAATGTCGTGCAATCGCTAGAATGCACCTGATTAAAGGGGTTTTGCCACGAAGTGAGTTCCTTATCTCTTATCTGCTCAGGAGAGAATATAAATAAAGCATGCTGAGTCACGTGGGGAGAGGGAGGAGGGCTTTGAGAGAGCCAGGGATCAGGGAGCGTCTGCAATGTTTACTCAAAAAATTACATTACAACCAGTGGATTCTCAATACAGCAGACAACCTCATACACTGCACTTTCTCCCCAGCCCCTTGCAAGCTCGTTCATGTTCCCTGTCATCAGATAAGAAGTGCAAACACGCAAGCGGGGCCAGATCAGCTCCTGTCAGTGACCTGGTCGTGTCAAACTTTCAGGAAACTAAGAGGGACTGGGCAATGCTGTAGCTCTCACGAGCTTCACTTTTTGTAATCACATATATTTAGAAAAGTGATTAAATACCCATTCTGTAGGATCCCACGTCAACATTACATCATGGCAAAACCCCTTTAAAGGGGTTGTCTCACTACAAGGATTGCTGCTTTTTATGTTAAAGTCACTTTGCAATATGTGTCCATTAACAGTGTCCTACCTATTCTGAGATATCCCCTCTTGTATGGGCTGCGTCAGTCCTCAGGTCCTTTAGCTACAAAACTGTTTAATCTCTCCTGATAGGCTGCCAGCACTGTTGCTATAGCTACAGACCTGTTCGATATTTCCTGATAGTATGCCAGCACTGGTTGCTATAGCTACAGACCTGTTTGATCTCTCCTGATAGGCTGCCAGCGCTGGTTGCTATAGCTACAGACCTGTCTGATCTCTCCTGATAGGCTGCCAGCACTAGTTGCTATAGCTACAGACCTGTTCAATCTCTCCTGATAGGCTGCCAGCACTGGTTGCTATAGCTACAGACCTGTTTGGCCTCTCCTGTTAGACTGCCAGCACTGGTCACTATAGCTAAAGACCTGTTTGATCTCTCCTGATAGGCTGCCAGCACTAGTTGCTATAGCTACAGACTTTCAATCTCTCCTGATAGGCTGCCAGCACTGGTTGCTATAGCTACAGACCTGTTCAATCTCTCCTGTTAGGCTGCCAGCACTGGTTGCTATAGCTACAGACCTGTTTGATCTCTCCTGACAGGCTGCCAGCACTGGCTGCTATAGCTACAGACCTGTATGATCTCTCCTGATAGCGCCAGCATGGCTCTATAGCTACAGACCTGTTTGATCTCTCCTGATAGGCTGCCAGCACTGGTTGCTATAGCTACAGACCTGTTTGATCTCTCCTGATAGGCTGCTAGCACTGGTTGCTATAGCTACAGACCTGTTCGATCTCTCCTGGTAGACTGTCAGCACTGGTTGCTATAGCTACAGACCTGGCTTCTACTGCAGACTAGTAGATGCCAGTAAACACGCCCCTGAATTCAAAATGAAATCAAGAAAACAGGATTGAGGTAAGATGAATCAACGTAGTGAGACAACCCCTTTAATGACCCGCTGTAGAGCAGGCTCATGAATCAGGCGCATTCTAGCCTCTTATTAGGCGCATGAAATTTTGCGTTAACATGCCAAATTTCATACATGCCGCCCA
>JAODAL010000138.1:170000-192500 GCA_025379985.1 Phyllomedusa bahiana
TGAGCTCTGTGATATATAGGGTTATATGATAGAGGAGAGGAAGCTCTGATCTCATAGGGTTATATGATAGAGAAGAGAAGCTGAGCTCTATGATATATAGGGTTATATGATAGAGGAGAGGAGCTGAGGTTTGTGATATATAGGGTTATATGATAGAGAGAGATCGATGAGCTCTGGGATATATAGGGTTATATGATAGAGGAGAGAAGCTGAGCTCTGTGATATATAGGTTATATGATAGAGGAGAGAAGCTGAGCTCTCTGATATATAGGGTTATACGATAGGAGAGGAGCTGAGGCTCTGGATATATAGGGTTATATGATAGAGCGAGAAGTGAGCTCTGTGATATATAGGGTTATATGATAGAGGAGAGGAGCTGAGCTCTTTATATATAGGGTTATATGAAAGAATGAGAGAAGCTGAGCTCGTGATATATAGGGTTATATGATAGAGGAGAGGAGCTGAGCTCTGTGATATATAGGGGTTTATATGATAGAGGAGAGGAGCTGAGCTCTGATATATAGGGTTATATGATAGAGGAGAGGAGCTTAGCTCTGTGATTTATAGGGTTATATGATAGAGAGAGGAGCTGAGCTCTGTGATATATAGGGTTATATGATAGAGGAGAGAAACTAAGCTCTGATATATAGGGTTAGATGATAGAGGGAGAGAAGCTAAGCTCTGTGATATATAGGTTATATGAAAGAAGAGGAGCTAGCTCTGGATATATAGGGTTATATGATAGAGGGAGAGAAAACTGAGCTCTGTGATAAATAGGGTTATATGATAGAGAGAGGAAACTGAGCTCTGTGATATATAGGATTATATGATAGAGGGAGAGAAGCTGAGCTCTGTGATATATAGGGTTTTATTTTATTGGGTGAGTAGCTGAGCTCTGTGATAAAGGGTCATATGATAGAGGAGAGTAGCTGAGCTCTGTGATATATAGGGATATATGATAGATGAGAGGAGCTGAGCTCAGTGATATATAGGGTTATATGATAGAGGAGAGGAGCTGAGCTGTGTGATATATAGGGTTATATGATAGCGGAGAGGAGCTGAGCTGTGTGATATATAGGGTTATATGACAGAGGGAGAGGAGCTGAGCTGTGTGATATATAGGGTTATATGATAGATGTGAGGAGCTGAGCTCAGTGATATATAGGGTTATATGATAGAGGGAGAGAAGCTGAGCTCTGTGATATATAGGGTTATATGATAGAGGAGAGGAGCTGAGGTCTGTGGTATATAGGGTTATATGATAGATGAGAGATGATGAGCTCTGTGATATATAGGGTTATATGATAGAGGAGAGAAGCTGAGCTCTGTGATATATAGGGTTATATGATAGAGGAGAGAAGCTGAGCTCTGTGATATATAGGGTTATATGATATAGGAGAGGAGCTGAGCTCTGTGATATATAGGGTTATATGATAGAGGAGAGTAGCTGAGCTCTGTGATATATAGGGTTATATGATAGAGGAGAGGAGCTGAGCTCTGTGATATATAGGGTTATATGATAGAGGAGAGGAGCTGAGCTCTGTGATATATAGCCTTATATGACGCAAAGGGGGAGGGCTTTTCTTCGCAAAACGCTGAGAAACGCCGCTCCCCTGCGCGATAGAAACAGAACAAATATGGGTCGGGGTTTCCTGACCAGTATTTGTCCTGTGCCGTGTAATCGGCCCCTAACAGTTCCTCTCTAGGTATCTGCAACACCTCCATAGCCATTTGTTATAGTTCCATACTATCATATCCCCGTGCGATGAACTTATCAATAATTCTCTGAGTATTTTGTTTACATTCTTGTGCTGTGGAACAGATGCGTTGAGCCCTCGTCCGCTGTCCCTTTGGAATCCCTTAAAAAATTTGGGTGAGAACAGCTTCTATGTACAAAAACTGAAAGAGACCTTTCGGTGGCCGGTCCACTAGTAACCAAAGGGATCCAAAATGGCACTGAGACTCCAAAGCTTCTTAAGAATAGGTAATGATACCATTTTATTGCAGAAGTTATGCGTTTCGTGCCACAGCACTTCCTCAGACTTCATACAAATCAACTGAAACAGGCGGGTTAAATCGCATGGGCAGCAGGACTGTCCAGTGTGAACTGCTGCCCATGCTATTAACCCGCCTTTTTCAGTTGATTTGTACCAGTTGTGTTCAAAATATTAGCAGTGTGTTCTTTATATCTTTATAATAGTTGTTATTTCCATGCATTGGGAACATCACAGACTGTTTTCTAAATCAAAACATGATGAAAAATGTGTAGAATGAACTACTTTACAGGAAAAAAAAAATTGGGCTGTTCCAAAAAATAGCAGTGTCTGCATTTGTCTTTACAAACTCAAGATATGTATTCTTCTTTTTAGGATTTAGCATTCCTGTGAATCAGTACCCTAATATTTAGCTGCTTCACATCTGTGTTGCATAGAGTCAACTAACTTCTGGCACCTGTCATCTGCTATTCCAGCCATTATGCTTTGACTACATCCCACAATTTACTTGCATTTTCTTGGCTTTGCCTCAGAAACGGCATTTTGATGTCACCCCACAAGTGTTCTGTCGGATTAAGGTCTGGGTTTTGGGCTGGCCACTCCATAACCTCAATTTTGTTGGGCTAGAACCAAGATTTTGCTCACTTACTGTTGTGTTTATAGAGTCGTCGTCTTGTTGAAATGCCCATTTCAAGGGCATTTCCTCCTCTGCGTAAGGCAACATGACCTCTTCAAGTATTTTGATATATGCAAACTGGTCCATGATCCCTGGTATTCGGTAATAATAATAGACCCGGCATAAGATTTATGTATATGTATGTATAAGTATGCCCATATCATGATGCTTACACCACCATGTTCCAGGGTCGGAAAAACAAAAATATGATCCAGCACATATGATAAAGCTAAAAGCCCAAAATGTATTCCATATCCATTAAAAAATCGTAAAAAAAACATATGTGGTGTAAATACCCTTCTCATCAGGCTAAAAAAGACCTACGCGTTTCGGACAAACAGTCGTTATTCATGGCATCACGCATTTTGGACTTTTAGCTTCATCTCACCCTTGGGTATTCTGGATCATGTTTTTGTTTTTCCGTGTGTTAATCTGGCCCTTTTGCTTGAGGACTGGATCCGAGCACCTCGGGAGAATCTTCGGCTTGGTACATCGGAGGATTTGGAGTTGGTGAGCTGTATACAAAAAATGTACCTATTTGAATGTTTCATTGTCTTCAGAGTGTACTGTGGCTTGAATTCAGAGTTTGGAGGTCGTCTGACGAACCGTGGCCCTTGGACCCAAAACGAACCATTTTACTTTCATCAGTCCATTTTCTCCATTTTTCTTTCGGCCAGTTGATGTGTTCTTTGGCAAGTTGTATCCACTTCCACATATGTCTTTTTTGTAACATGTGGACTTTGTGGGGACTTCTTGCTAATAGATTAACTCACACAGGGGACTGACAGGTAACTGGAGACTGTCTTTGATCATCCTGGAGCTGATCATTGGCGGAGCCTTTGCCATTCTGGCTATTGTTTGATCCTTTTGAATGGTCGTCTTCCGTTTTCTTCCGCGTCTATCTGGTTTTGCTTTCCATTTTAAAACATTGGAGATCATTTTAGATGAACAGCCTATGATTGTCTGCACTTCTTTATAAGTTTTTTTTTTCTCTCTCCAATCAACTTTTTAATCAAAGTGGGCTTTTCTTCTGAACAATATCTCCAACAACCCATATTTCTCAGGAGAAGTGCAGGTACAACATGTGCTGGCTTCACCCTTACATGAGGGCCACCTGATTCACACCTGTTTCTTCACATAATGATTGACCTCACTCATTGAACTCCACACTGCGATTATTTTGAACCCATCCTCCTTCAAATAATCATTCAGATACAGACTAAGAAACATGCCGACCATGAATGCGGAGTCTGTTGGTTTTCTAAGGGTATGTTCACATGATGTACTGCGGCGCGTACCGTACGTACCGCAGTACATCGTGTGTTTCGGGAGCTCGCGCTAGTGACGCGAGGGGGGGAGGAGGGTTGCAGCCCGCCGGCCCCATTGACATTCATTACTCGCGGCGCGTATTCGCCGCGAATAATTGACATGTCACTTATCTCCCCGCGCGTGCAATACGATCGTATTGTACGAGCGGGGAGATGAGGCGTAATCCATAGTTCTCTATGAGAGCTATGGATTACCATAATTTCGGCGCGCAAATATGCAGCGAATTACCCCCTGTGAAAATACCCCTAAAAATCTATTGCACCAGCTGGTAAATTGTTTGACATGTGGTAATATAATTTATAACAAGAACCGTGATTAATCTGGTTCATCATATTCAACAGCTATTATTTTGAACACAATTGAATGAAGTCTGAAGAAGTGCTTTAGCTTCTGCAATAAAATAGTATTATTACTTATTCTAAAGAAACTCGGGAACTTTGCCGCTATTTTGGATCCTTTTAGGCTTGGGGTCCACAATTCCAGTCTTCAAGGCCCACCAACAGGTCATTCTGTGGGAGATTCTGAGAACATGACCTGTTGGTGGGCCTTGAGGACTGTTGAGGAACACTGTTTTAGGCCTTTGGTTACTAGTAGACGGCCACTGAAAGGTCTTTGTTTTTTGTACACAATTTTTCCTGCATTTTTCCACTTGGAAGACCTAGGACCTGAGAACCTGCAGCAAGCTCCTTTACCAGTTATAACAGCACAACCACACCAGGTGAGCATATACACTCACCGGCCACTTTATTAGGTACGCCATGCTAGTAACGGGTTGGACCCCCTTTTGCCTTCAGAACTGCCTCAATTCTTCATGGCATAGATTCAACAAGGTGTTGCAACGATGCTCAATTGGGACCAAGGGGCCCAAAGAGTGCCAAGAAAATATTCCCCACACCATGACACCACCACCACCAGCCTGAACCGTTGATACAAGGCAGGATGGATCCATGCTTTCATGTTGTTGACGCCAAATTCTGACCCTACCATCCGAATGTCGCAGCAGAAATCGAGACTCATCAGACCAGGCAACGTTTTTCCAATCTTCTACTGTCCAATTTCGATGAGCTTGGGCAAATTGGAGCCTCAGTTTCCTGTTCTTAGCTGAAAGGAGTGGCACCCGGTGTGGTCTTCTGCTGCTGTAGCCCATCTGCCTCAAAGTTCGCCGTACTGTGCGTTCAGAGATGCTCTTCTGCCTACCTTGGTTGTAACGGGTGGCTATTTGAGTCACTGTTGCCTTTCTATCAGCTCGAACCAGTCTGCCCATTCTCCTTTGACCTCTGGCATCAACAAGGCATTTCCGCCCACAGAACTGCCGCTCACTGGATGTTTTTTTCTTTTTCGGGCCATTCTCTGTAAACCCTCGAGATAGTTGTGCGTGAAAATCCCAGAGATCAGCAGTTTCTGAAATACTCAGACCAGCCCTTCTGGCACCAACAACCATGCCACGTTCAAAGGCACTCAAATCACCTTTCTTCCCCATACTGATGCTCGGTTTGAACTGCAGGAGATTGTTTTGACCATGTCTACATGCCTAAATGCACTGAGTTGCCGCCATGTGATTGGCTGATTAGAAATTAAGTGTTAACGAGCAGTTGGACAGGTGTACCTAATAAAGTGGCCGGTGAGTGTACATCTATACCCATCATTGGTGGTACTTGTAATACACAAGGGTGCACTTCCTTTCTTAGTATTTCTTCCCCATTCTCTTTAGAACATATATATAAAACTGCTTCTCTCTAATACATTGTTGCGGTTGATGCTTTTCATGAACAATGTAGTAATAAGCCCATTAAGCCCTCTTATGGACGTCAGCATTCAATTATCGGACGTTGTTCTCACTCTTAGTAACTGAAAAGTTTATTAAAGCTTGTGCACTGTAAATATAATCCCCATACCATACAAAGATACTTCTGAAATTTTGTACCAACATTTTTTTTTTTAAATTGAAGATCTTTATTCGTTTTAGACATTTAAATTTGATAATGTCTTACATCAGTAAGTATAATAGATTACATCCAATTTAGTTACATATAAAATAAGAAGGCACGAGAACTAAAGAGATACTACGACATTTACAATTGGACTTCTCACAGAACAGAATTGAATATCATCACAATTATTCAGATATCCGCATCAACTAGAATAAAGCAGTAATATGGACAAAGACACGCTTGGACACAGACATGACCCATAAGGATGGGGAAGGAGAGAGAAGACGACTAAGGAAAATGAAAGGAAGAAAAAAAACCTAAAAAAAATCATTCCGGAGGAGTAACAATAAGACCAAATTTTATCAAATGCATTCAATGTGTTTTGAATGGACGCCATCAGCTTCTCGATTCTCCTGATTTAGTCTATTCTGGAATACAACTCTTCACATGATGGAGGAGATTGCCGTTTCGAAAAAGTTGTAATGAATTATTTGGCCGCAGTCAATATATTCAAAAGGAAGCACGTTTTGTCTTTTGGCATTGTTTTTAGGGGTGCACGTAAAAGATAAAGAACTGGATCTGAAGGGGGATCAACCCCCAAAATCCCAGATATGAACTCTTTCTTGGTGCAAAACTTGGTACACTGAGCCACACCCTCTTTTTCCAAGATCATGCAATTTTTGTCGGACAAGACACTAAAACACAGGATAAATCTACATTATTTTTAGAATTCTGTTGCTGTTTTAATAAATATGCGCCAATGTGTGAACCTCGTCATAAAGCACCTATGAGAATGGCTGAAACAAGAGGAATTTAAAGGGAACCTGGGTTATGGAGTCCAGTGGATGGTCTTATCAGTGATTGACAGCTATCTCTGTATGCACACTCATACAAGACAGGCTGCCAGTCATGGATAACACCGCCCACTGGACTCTTTAACCTAGAATAAACAGAGATTTAAATTTATAAAATACTAGTTCTACTAAATCTTTACCCACAAAACTGACACTAGTGATAATTGTTAGTATTGCTGTGATGCAGCCAATATGGGCTGGCTCTTTCGGAATGGCTGTAGTGTTAGGTCAGAGGCCGTTCCCCCATTCCAGGGTCTGCTCAATTCTTCCTTCTCTACAATATGCTACCAGCAGATCAGATCGCTTGTTCAATGCGACAGATTCCCTTTAAAGGACTTGTCCAAGATTAGAAAATCATGGCTGCTTTTTTTCCCAAAACGCCACCACCGGGTTCTGCAGCTGATCTCCAGTCACGTGAAAGGGACTGTGCAGTACCAAAAAACATTTTGTCAGAGGTGGTGCTATTTTTGAAGAAAGGCAGGCGTATTTTCTCAAGTCTTGGAAAGCCCCTTTAAGTAGGGAAAACTAATTGATTGGCCAGTTTCAGTCCTTGACACCCTAAAGAGGTTGTTCTGGATTCTAAAAACTTGGCTGCTTTCTCCTTAAAACAGCACCAACCCCATCAACAGATTGTAAAGCTTTATGGCAGCTTCGTCCCCTTCACTTCAGCTCTACTGAGCTGCAATACCAGACATGACCTTTGCACAGGTGTGGCACCATTTCTGCAGGAAAGCAGCCATGTTTTCCTCATCTTGGACAGCTCCTTTAAAGGGCTTGTCTCACTACATTCATTCATCTTAGTCCTGTTTTCTTGGTTTCATTTTGAATTCAGGGGCCTGTTTACTGGCTTCTCCTAGGCTGCAGTAGAAGCCAGGTCTGTAGCAATAGCAACCAATGCTGGCAGCCTATCAGGAGAGATTGAACAGGTCTGTAGCTATAGCAACTCGAGGAGTTGATGCAGCCCATACAAGAGGGGATATCTAGGAATCGGTAGGACACTGTTAATGGACATATATTGCAAGATCTTTAACATAAAAATGCAGCGATCCTTGTAGTGAGACAACCCCTTTAAGAAAGTTTGTATTCAAAGCTTGGTTTGTGCTGACCGTGTGCCCTTCACCCTTACAGTGATCATTTAAAGGGAATGTGTCATCAAAAAATGACTTATTGTTTAACTCACATTTTTATGTTAAACACATTTTTTAGGAATTTTTGGTTATGTTTTTTTACATTTTCCAGATCACTTTCAATATTTTTTTAATAATTCCTAAGTCCTGCAGTTTTCACTTTGGCCACTAAGCCTAATAATAGTCTGACACTTCCTGTTCTGTAGAGGGAGATTCTCAGTGTCTGCTCATTATTAGCACAAGCAGGGTCAAACTGAAAGGAGACACCATTGTGTACAGATAACACAGGATCCACCAGTCACAAGAGGAGATGTCACAGCTCCCCATCTCCCCTCCCTGCACAGTGAAAACTCTCCGATACAAGTCTATGGGACAGAAACTGTCTTAAGAATCCTATGGGCATGAAGCTGCTGTAAAGTATCTCTCTGACTGCTGTTAAAGCAATGCAAGCAAGAATGTCTTCCCCACAATCATATATAGACGGCCGAATTGAGAAATCTGCAATCGGGAAATAAAACCAATAAGAGGAAAAGCATATGGATCAGGGGCTTGATTTAATAAGTAAAAAAAAAAAATTGGCGACATATTCCCTTTAAATGCTACGTAACTAGTGCAGCCAATGGTTTTCAGGAGTTGGACTATTATACAATAGCTTGTGAATGGATTGCTTCTCCTGCCTCTCATCACATATACAGGGGCCTCTCGCCAGGATACCTCATGTCCGTAATTGTGATTTTCGACCGTGTTATCCTAAAACAGTGCGAGTAATCCAAAACTAACCATAGCTAAAGGGGAAATGACACGATTCCACTCGGTCTAACCTGTGAAAATGGTAAGTGAGGGCCGCTCGTTCAGCACAACAAGGCTGAGCGGACACAATCACCGGCTGGCAGCAGTTCTAGATTTTACTATTGACTGCTGAACAGAATTGTTAATGCTAAATATATTCTTGTTCTCAGACGTGAGGCAGTTTTTTGTATTTAAACCTGAGTTTACCCTTTATCAAGTTTTATCAACATGATTTTTACCTTTTTTTTTTTTTTTTTTACGTTCCAAAAAAACCTCTGACAGACTTATAGCTATAGACCTATGTGATCAGCTCATTACCACGATTCAGGATGTGACTAATGAAGGTCTCATTCACTGACAACAAACAGACGTTTTCAAAATATGGTCAGTTGAAAATAAAATTGTCTCACTACGAGGATTGCTGCTTTTTATGTTAAAGATCTTGCAAAAACAAGTCACTTTGCAATATGTGTCCATCAACAGTGTCCTACCTATTCCTAGATATCCCCTCTTGTATGGGCTGCATCAGCTGCTCGGGTCGCTATAGCTACAGACCTGTTTGATCTCTCCTGATAGGCTGCCAGCACTGGTGCTATGCTACAGACCTGTTTGATCTCTCTGATGGCTGCCAGAAATGTGCTATGCTACATACCTGTTTGATCTATCCTGCCAGCACTGGTTGCTATAGCTACAGACCTGTTTGATTTAGCCTGATACGCTGCCAGCACTGGTTGCTATAGCTACAGACCTGTTCGATCTCTCCCGATAGGCTGCCAGCACTGGTTGCTCTAGCTACAGACCTGGCTTCTACTGCAGCCTAGTGGAAGCCAGTAAATCAATGTAGTGAGACAACCCCTTTAACATGTTCGAGTTATATATGGGTACAAAACCTGAAATGGCAAATTTCCCTACATTACATCCAATTTTGGAGCGAAGTAATTCTTAAAATACCACAAACCAAGTTACAGTTGTTAGATGTGACCATAAAGACTATGGACATTTTTGACGTTGGAAACTTTTTTTTTTTTTTTTCTGGTAGTGTAAGTGTTGGAATACATTTCTGCCTGCTATATTCATTTCTTCATTTACAGCTCCCCTGATATTCAATTTGCAGCTGGGCCCTACTGTCAGATTTTCTTCTTTAGGAGTGCCCTCCTAGTAATATATGCTGGATATGAGGTCTGTGTGTCCAGGATGCTGCTGCCTGCTATAGCTCTCATAGTTGTCTCACTACAAGGATTGCTGCTTTTTATGTTAAAGATCTTGCAAAAACAAGTCCCTTTGCAATATGTGTCCATGAGCTGCTGAGAACATCAGGTCTGTAGCTATAGCGACCAGCAGTGGCAACCTATCAGGAGAGATCAAACAGGTCTGTAGCTATAGCAACCAGTGCTGGCAGCCTATCGGGAGAGATCAAACAGGTCTGTAGCTATAGCAACCAGTGCTGGCAGCCTATCAGGAGAGATCAAACAGTCTGTGCTATAGCAACGTGCTGGCAGCCTATAGGAGAATCAACAGGTCTGTAGCTATAGCAACCAGTGCTGGCAGCCTCTCAGGAGAGATCAAACAGGTCTGTAGCTATAGCAACCAGTGCTGGCAGCCTACCAGGAGAGATTGAATAGGTCTGTAGCTGATTCAGCCCATACAATAGGAGATATCTAGGAATAGGTAAGACACTGTTAATGGACACATATTGCAAAGTGACTTGTTTTTGCAAGATCTTTATCATAAAAAGCAGTGATCCCTGTAGTGAGACGACCCTTTAAATAAAAATGTCTGTATACGTTATTTTAGTTTTAGGCTAATTCACTGACTTGTATGTGAAATAAAAATAATTATAATTCTAATTTCAAGTTTGGGATAAGACAATTAACAACTTTAGCCCCAAACCATAGTAGGGCCAACACTGGACAGTAAGTAGTATCTGAAAGCCCCAAGTCCTTACTGTCTGTAAATGCGAATGAAGTGAGGTCACTTTTTTTTTTTACTACTTGTAAAAAAAATCATTTTGTTTTCCTGTGAAGGAGCCCATGGGAAAATGCTTGAAGGCATCGCCACCCGTAGAGTGTTAGTATAGCTATGATGCAGCTAATATGGGCTGGCTTTTTCGGAATGGCTGGAGTGTTGGATCAGAGGCCGTTCCCCCATTCCAGGGAAAGTCTTATGGGTCTGCTCAGTTCTTCCTTCTCTACAATATGCTACCAGCAGATCAGATCGCTTGTTCAATGCAACAGATTCCCTTTAAAGGGCTTGTCCAAGATTAGAAAATCATGGCTGCTTTTTTTCCCAAAACGCCACCACCGGGTTCTGCAGCTTATCTCCAGTCACGTGAAAGGGGCTGTGCAGTACCAAAAACATTTTAATGGACACTTGTAAAAAAAAAATTCATTTTGTTTTCCTGTGAAGGAGCCCATGGGAAAATGAGTGTGCTGTGTTTTAAAAAGATACTATGAAAAATCATTTGGATGTTAAGTGGAGATGATTTCTAGGTTTTGCATCAGCAGTATTATTTGTGCACTGTTTGGCAGTGTTATATAAGCATTGTATGAAATAATTTAAAAATGGCAACAAGTTAGGTTCTTCTTTGTATTGTATGTCATACTCTCTGACCTGTAGCAAACATATGAATGGCGGAGGTTTTTTTTTTTACTATAAGGGAAAAAAACTTGCAAGAATATTGTAAAACAAAGCTGCATATTTCCTAAAATGCTACATTTTTCCAAATGTTTTTGGGGCCTTTTTTGCTAGCAAACAAAGACGCAGTATGAACTGTGCTTTTTCATGGCATTTCTTATATTGCATTTTCGTGTGCGTGTGTTGGTTTAAGCGAATACTAAATACATATATTTAGAGTTTTTCACATAGTTTTGCCATTAGGTATAAAAATGAATATGGTTATTTTAAATGTGTAAATTATTTTTTTTAGATTTTTGTCCTGCTTTTAGAGTTTTATATTAGTATCTAACATGGATGCTGTTAATGGTTATGGAATTATGATGACCAAATACAGTAACACTTTTTTTTTTTACATTTTTATTGTAATTTTGCTTTTTCTTTCTACTTTTCTTTTTAGATACTGTTATATCATTGTGATGGTTGTATCAAAAGGCTCTTCTATTAAAGCGAGACCCTATGCATTTGGTGATCATATGATCGTTCATGGAGTTTATATAAGATGCAGTTGAGGGGGAACAGATTTGTATTTAAAAAAAGCTTTCTTTTTAGTGGTTCTGTGTCTTTTATTCAGCTACTATTTTGAAGTATTACAGAAGGATTCATAAACTGATTTTAAAGGGGTTTTATCCTCCAAAATGGGTATTTAATTACTTTTCAAAATATATGTGATTACAAAAAGTGAAGCCTGTGAGAGTTACAGCATTGCTCAGTGCCCCTTAGTTTCCTGAAAATTTACATTAGACACGACCAGGAGCTGACAGGGAGCTGATCTGGCTGCCCTTGCGTGTTTGCACTTCCTATCTGATGACAGGGAACATGAAGGAACTTGCAAGGGGCTGGGGAGAAAGTGCAGTGTATGCGTCTGTTTGCTGTATAGAGAATCCACTGTTGTAATGTTATTATTTGAGTAAACTTTAGAGACGCTCCCTGCTTCCTCGCTCTCTGCTCACCCTCTCCCTCTCACCCCTGCAGCCATTCATGACTCAGCATACTTTGTTTATATTCTCCCCTGGGCAGATAAGAGTTAAGGAACTCACTTTGTGGCAAAACCCCTTTAAGCCATTGCTAATGTATTTCTGCATTGCGTCAATTTTTATTAGAAGGTGTTGTGATCGGACATTATAACGGTTACTAGTTGTAACCTTTTATCTAACTTGGAAAACACCTAAATAATTGGATTTGATGAGCCAAACTTCTGACGCCTTTATTTTTCCATACTGCGCCTCCAGCTCCTTTATCATAGTCTGATGTATAATAATCAGTAATAAAGTAACTAGCAACGTTGTAGCATTCATCTTTTTTGATAAATAGGGGTCTTAGAGAGCACATGCCGTAACTTGTTTATACAAGAAAAAAACTTTTGAGTACTTTTAAAATGAACTTAGAAAAGTTTTTAAACCTGCGCTTACTATAATCCATTTCTTCCCATAATATTTTTGGTTCTGGATTTTATAGTCTCCTATATAAAAGACAGTTGAAAAGGCGATAACCTTACAGGAACATACATAAATGAGTGTGTGCTATTTAAACTAGCAGGATGTCCAACAACACACGACGAATAGGAACAGTACAATATTTTCTACCTCATTCTCTAAATACAATGGGGGGAGGGAATAGGTTAATGAGTCAGACATTAATAATACACAATATTTATTAGTTTATGTTATATTTGGAGTTGGCACAGTTTTAAGGTATGTTTACACAATTTTATAGCAGGCGTATGGTGGCACTTACTGTGCACGCCGCTCTACGCCTACTGCTTTAGGCTCTGTCTACAAGGCAGTGGACGAAAAACGGCCTGAAAACCAAATCCTAACCACTTCTTGTCAAAAGCTGCTGAAAAAAAAGTCTGTTTTCGGTCACGGCCTGCTTTTTCTTCTCCGTTTTTTGGACATTTCTGCTGCGTTTTTGGCGCTTTTTTTTTTTTTTTTGCAGAAATGCGCAGCATTTGATTTGCTGTGTGTTTCTGCCAAAAACGTGCCCAAAAAAAAATGTCAAAAAATGTACGGCACTTTACATAGATTCCAATAGTATATTTTCTGCCCTCCTCTGATGTTTTCTGCAATGTGTTTAAAAAAACAACTAGCAAATAAAATGAGCAGAGAAAAGACGTTCTGTGGGGACAGCAGGACTTTTTTACTATGCAAGTCTATGGGACGGCTTTTCAGTCTCTTTGGATGGATGTTTTTGTGCGCAGTAGAGACATAGCCTTAGAAGTACGTGCTGGCCAGCGGGTTCCTCTAGAGCGCTCCGGGCGGCCCCCATGCGCGTTTAGGGCATGTCCCCATGCAGAGAGCAAATACCGGTCGGATAATGCAACCTGTTTTGCTGCCTCCTCTGTTTTGGGGCAGTGCACACGGCCACAGGGGGGTGGCTTTTCAATGCTGTTTGCGGAGAAAAGCCCTCCCCCTTCGCATTGACTTGTTCATATTCCGCACGAAAACTAGGCGGAAGAATGAACCTGTTCTATGTTTTTTGGACCACCAGCGGTCTAAAACACCGCACGGTGGAATATCCGTGCAGTGGGGACGGCTGCACGGATTTTCCATAGAGGTCGATTCTAGGGGTTGTCACTCGGTTTACAGACTGTTTTCAAAACCGAAAACAGTCTATAAAACTATCCAAAAACCCTGCCAGGGGGACAAGCCCTTACCTTGACAGCAGGTAATCGGAGCACTCAATGAGAGCTATCATTTGGGTTGGGGGGCGTACTTCGGGTGTATTGCAGCGCGATTATGTGCTGAAGTACACCCTGCAGATACGCCATGCCGCAATACCCCGGGTGTTTTAGGCCAGCACGTACTTCTAAAATGCTCTATGCCGGCTCCTATTCACATTAGGGGAAAAAGTCAGTTAATCGTAGCTCTCTATGAGAACTATGAATTACCGTATTTGTGGTCCATACTTTGGCCGTTTTGCAGCACAATTACTGAAATTGCCTGCGGTTGAGGCGACCTCCCTCCCATGGTTAATAATTAACATTGATCACTTTACTGTGGCAAAATATTTATCAGGCTTCTTTGATACTTAAGGGTTTCATAGTCCGAGAACGTACATGATTACATACTTAAAGCCTTCTTATTAGGGCTTCTCCCACGGCACAGGTTATTGGTCGGTTTTTCAGACGGTTTGCAGTTTTACAAACCATCTGAAAACCGACAAGCAACGCTTCCCCATAGACTTCAATGGAAAATCTGTGCAGCAGTCCCCAATGCACGGATTTTCCGCCACACTGTGTTTTACATCGCCGGCGGTCTGAAAAACTTAGAACATGTTGATTCTTCCACCTGGTTTTCGGGGTGTGAATGGGGAAGACTTGAATCCGCAAACTGCGGACAAAATCCGTCCCCCTACGTGCCAAAAAAAGACCAAATGCCTGCAAGATTTCTCGACCGGTATTTGGTCTGTGCCATGTAAATGCGGCCAAAAACTCCTTTAAAAGTAAAATATTTTATGTTAATAATGAAATTCTGCAATATTAACAATATAAAACCCAATATTTTTGTTTTTAAACTTTTCTTCTTAGGGCTTGTTCACACGACGTTTTTGTGATCCGTTTACCGGATCCGTTTTACGGATCCGCAAAACGGATCTAGCAATTGTCAGTGTGATTAACATTGCTTTCAATGGCAAAAGCGAATCGCTGTTCCCACGGGAGATCGGCGATGTGCTTTTCGGATCCGTTTTAAGAATTGACGTCAATTCTTCTTGCGTTTTACGCAAGAGAAATCCCCCTAGGAAATAATGGAGTGCGCTTTTGGCATCCCGAAAGCGGATCCAAAAGCGCAGCATATATTTGGGTGCGTTTTGGATCCGCTTTCGATGCTAAAAACGCATCCGTAAAACGCATTGGATTTAAATTAAATATAACATTTGAATATTATGTTTGGGTTCTATTTTGTATCATTTTAATGGGAGGGCTAATTTTTCTGATGCAATGTGCTATTGGAAAATGCCTTCATTCTACATGGGTAAAGGAGAGGAGGATAATGTCAGTCCCACAGCCCCCAGCATACCACCGGATGCACATGGACGTCGGGTCTCTGAGTTTGAAAAAAATTGGTTGATTTTTGTAAAAAAATAAATAAAAAAATAGGGGGGGGGGGGCAGGCAGGTTCTAAAATCATAGGTGTATGTTGATAGTTGATTGACACTAGGTCAAAAAAGGTTTTTTTCTTGGTCATTGATAGGTTATATTATATTTAAATTGCAGTTTGATAGGTTGATTTAAATAAAGCATTGAAAAAACGGATCCGTAAAACTCATGCAAAGCGCATCCAATACGCATCCAAAAAAAGGATCAGCTGTTGTGTTTTCTGGATCCGCTTTTTGGATGCAGTTTGCATCCAGTTTTCGCTGGTTAAAAACGGATCCGTAAAACGCATCTAAAACGGATCCGAAACGTCTTGTGAACAAGCCCTTACTCCACCCAATGGTGACCCCACAGCCCTGTATGTTGGTGTAGTTTCACAATTTTGCACAATTTTATTTTTATTTTTTTTATTTTATTTTGCAAAGCCATGGCTACTCCCCCACACCTACATATCTCCCATGTATCTGTATAGTCACCGTAGATCTGTTTTCTCTCCACGCCAAGAATTAAGTCAAAGATTCCGATAACTTTTCAGGAGGTGGAGGCTTCCCCGGCTTACTTTCCCCGACAGGGTGTGTTAAAGCAGTGTAAAATTCAATTAAACAGTGCAGCCAGGTTTTTTGAAGCTGAAATCCAGGCCCTTTCAGCTAAGCTTCTTCTTTGCCTGGGACCGGCACCAGCAGATGCTTTATTATGCCAAAACCAACAGGCTGTAAAGTACCTTGTTTCATGCTCCCAGCTGATCAATATTTTTTTCTTCTATTCCAGGCTTGCACAGAAATCTGGAGGCAGTACCACCTCACTGTAAGTAGATCCACCTTGATTATTTTCTCTTACGACTAAACTATTTACTCTTCCATGAAGTTGCCAGCACTAGAAGGTAGTCATGTGCCCCCAGCTGAAAGATAATCGGAGACCTTGGAGAGATTATTCCTGGACTGAAGGATGAGGTAGTGCGCCCGGCTCATGGTTTATGTGCGCTCTCTGCACTTGGAACCTATAGGGCGGTAGAAATTTGCGCTACCTGCCTGCATTGAACATCCTTCACGACTATGTATAGGTTGAGAAACCGTGTTCATATCCATTGCTTTAAGTAGAAGAGCTCTTATCTTTATGCAGATGCAGCAGAGCCGAATTAGTTGCTGATCTGCAAATAGGAAAATGCATTACATTTAGTTTTAAAACCCATGATTGGAACTCCGTGCTCCATTTATATGTATGTATATTTATCCAGTTTTTTTGTTTTGTTTTTTTTTGCAATGAGTTTTAGTGAATACTTTGTTGTGCTTCAATAAGAGATTCCCAGACCATCATTGCAGAAAACATGTGACGTCTCAAGAGAATTTAAGTTAGGCTTCTTTCACACAGCGCAGTTTTGGTGCAGTTTTAACTGCGCTCCAATTAAACTACCTTTATTAGGGTGCTTTCACACGGTGCGGTTTTTGATGCGTTTTTTTTGTGCAGGAAGGCACAACAATTAATGCTATACATTGTTGCACAAAAAATGCATCCAAAAGAACGCATTAAAACCGCACCAAAACCGCACCGTGTGAAAGCACTCTTACCAGCAAGCTTCTTTCCGTTGTCTACATTTTTCAGAAGGATGTCTGAAGTCTTGGGGTGCTTTCACACAGTGTGTTTTTTTATGCATTTTTTGTGCATGAAGGCACAGCAATTAATGCTGTACTTTGCTGCACAAAAAAAACTGGCAAAAAGCGTGGTAAAAATAGCGATTTTTACCGCGATTTTTGTGCAGCAATGTACAGCATTAATTGCTGTGCCTTCCTGTACCAAAAACGCATTAAAAAAAAACCGCAACAAAAACGCACCGTTTGAAAGCACCCTTGTGGATACAAACACACTAATTGATTACTTACTTTACAAACAGTTTAGATAAGTGAAAGAAGCTTGCTGGAAATAAAGGCAGTTTAATTGTAGCGCAGTTAAAACTGCACCAAAACTGCGCTGTGTGAAAGCGCCCTTAAGATAGCTTAAATCCCACATTTTGATACTTGTGAATACGTTGTTTGCACGGTTGCGCTTCAATGAGAGATTCCCAGCCTATTTAAGTTAAAAGTAAGGCTGTGTCTCCACTGCACAGAAAAAGTCAGTTTTTTCAGCGTTTTTTTTTTTTTTTTTAACAATGCTGTGCATGTCGCCCAAAAAAACGCTCCAAAAAACGTAAAACGCGTGAAACGTTGCAGAGAACGACTGAGCAAGGCAGAAAATTTACTATTGGAGTCTATGTAAAGCAGTGGACTTTTTTGGGCATGTTTTTGAAGGAATACACAGCAAATCTAATGCTGTGCATTTCTGCAATAAAAAAGGCGCCAAAAACGTGCACAAAAAGCAACAAAAAACGCAGCAAAAATGCACAAGAAAATGCATAACGTGGCAAAAAAAATTTGACAGGCAGTGGACAAAAAAACTCAGTTTTATGCACTTTTTTAGTATTTGGTTTTCTGGTCGTTTTTTTTTGTCCACTGCAGGGTAGATAGAGCCTAACTTAAATCCCACATTTTGATACTTGTGAATACGTTTTTTGCAAGATTGTGCTTCAGTAAGAGATTCCCAGACTATCCTTGCAGAAAACACGTGACGTCTCAAGAGAATTTAAGTTAAAGTAAGGTTGTGTCTCCACTGCACAGAAAAACGTCTATTTTTTTCAGTGTTTTTCGTTGTTTTTTATTTTACAGTGCTGTGCATGTCTGCAAAAAAAAAAAAACGCTTCAAAAACCGCACCAAAAAAAATGCCAAACGCGCAAAGAAACTGACTTTTTTCAGCTGCTTTTGACAGGCAATGGGCAAAAAACTCAGTTTTATGAACATTTTTAGTATTTGGTTTTCTGGTAATTTTTTTTCCACTGCAGGGTAGATTGAGCCTAACTTCAATCCCATATTTTGATACTTGTGAATACGTTGTTTGCACGATTGTGCTTCAATGAGAGATGCCCAGCCTATCATTGCAGAAAACATGTGACATCTCAAGAGAATTGAAGTTAAAGTAAGGCTGTGTCTCCACTGCACAGAAAAAAGTTTGTTTTTTTCTGTGTTTTTTTTTTTTTTTGTGTTTTTTTTTTTACAATGCTGTGCATGTCTCCAAAAAATGTACCATACGTGAAACATTGCAGAAAACAACTGAGCAAGGCAGAAAATTTACTATTAGAGTCTATGTAAAGTGGCAGACTTTTTTGGCATGTTTCTGAAGAAATACACAGCAAAACTAATGCTGTGCATTTCTGCAAAAAAAAAAATGCGCCAAAAACGTGCACGAAAAGCAACAAAAAACGCTTAAAAAAATGCACCAAAAAAACGCAAACCGCGCCAAAAAACTTGCTTTTTTCATTGGCAGTGGACAAAAAAGTCAGTTTTATGAATATTTTTAGTATTTGGTTTTCTGGTTGTTTTTTGTCCACTGCAGGGTAGATGGAGCCTAACTTAAATCCCATATCTTGATACTTGTGAATACGTTGTTTGCACGATTGTGCTTCAATGAGAGATTCTCAGCCTATCAGTGCAGAAAACGTGACATCTCAAGCGAATTGAAGTTACTTTTTTTTTATACTTTTGTCCAGGTCCATATTATATACATAGTAAAATACTTGCTAAATAGTAAAATATGGCTACAGCGCATCCTCTTGTTACACCTCGCAACAGATATTCACATTTTCCAAATGAAATAATGGATACTTTTACTCTCCGCTAAGCTGTAAGTAAGTTAATGCTGCACACAACAAGCTCGTTTAGGCTAATATAGATGGTTGCTTAACACAGTAACTTTCTAATAAGGACCCTGACATAGCAATTCATTAGGATTTTCCAAGGGATAGAGCACCATCTGCTGTCTGGTCGAGGGATCTTTATATTTTTGGGTAAACCTGTCCGATGCCTAAAGATAATTATGGCAAAGTAGCGGCCATGTACTTAGCAGTTCGCTCTGATGAAGACACTCTCTTGACACATATTGATTTGCCCTGTTCTTAATGTGATGATGATCAATGAAATATTACACAGTTCATTTGTTTGCAGAGAGTCGTCTTTTGGTTCTAAATAACGAAGCATCCTAGTAAATGTTAAAAAGCTCCATAGAAAAAGGTGTATGTTCTGCAATGGAAAACGGAGCTTCCAAAATTCAGGTTATTTAAGAGCATTGTGAAATATTATGCAGCTCATTTGTTTGTGGAGAGGACCATTGTGGTTCTAAGTCAGGGACTATCTTAGTAAATGGTGAGAAAATTTAGGAAGGATTTGCTGCAATGGAAATAACTGACCTTACAAAATTCAGATTTATAGAAGGACACTATGTAATATTATACTGTTCATTTGTCTGCAAAGAGTACTCTTGGTTTTAAACAATGGACCAACTTAGTACATAGTGACACACCATAGGAAGGGCTAATAGTAATAGTAGATAAATGACAGTAACAGTAATAGTAGATAAATGACTTTTCCTTAAGGTTTTCAATGTTTCATCTACTTTTAATATTAAAAAAATCTAATCAAAACCTCAATTTGATAAAAAAAAAGACTTTTCAGATTATTAGGACACTATGAAATGCTACACAGTCCATTTGTTTGTGGAGAGGACTATTGTGGTTCTAAGCCATGGACTAACTTAGTAAGTGGTGAGACAATTTAGGAAGGATTTGCTGCCATGGAAATAACTGACCTTCCAAAATTCAGATTTATAGAAGGACACTATGTAATATTATACTTTTTCATTGTCTGCAAAGACTACTCTTGGTTTTAAACAATGAACCATCTTGGTACAAAGGACCAAAAGCGGGGCCTCATTAAAATTAAAAAACCTTTAATATTTTGGGGACACTATGAAAACTCACTTTCATTTTTTTGAAAGGGGGTCCTTTTTGGTTTGAAAAGGAACATTTTAGAAAGGTAAATGCTCCATAAAAAGGGGGTTTTTTTGAAGGAAAAATTTCCAAAAAATTCGGGTCTTTAAAGGGCTTTAAAAAATATTAGCAACTGTTTTGGTCTGAATTTCTTGAGATTAAAAATTTTGGAACACCCCAAAATTAGATTTGGGGAAGGAATATGTAATATTAAACTGTTTATTTGTCTGCAGATAGTACTCTTGGTTTTAAGCAATTTACCATCTTAGTACAAAGTAACACAACATAGGAAGGACTCACTGTAATAGACTGTAATAGTAAAAAAAAAAAAAAAAAAAAAGACCTTTCAGAGTATTATTAGGGCACTATGAAATTGTATACAGTCCACTTGCAAAGAGAACTCTTTTAGGCTCTAAATAATTAAGCATCTTAGTAAATAGTTTAGACAATTTAGGAATTTGCTTGGCAATGAAAAAATAACTGACCTTCCAAAAATTTAGGTTTTAAAGAAGGTTATGAAACATTATAGAGTTCATTTGTTTGCACTCTTTTAGTTCTAAATAATGAACCATCTTAGTTATTGGAAAAAAAGAAAAAAAACAAAAAACACGGCAGCAAGGACTTATGCTGTGCCTAGTAATGAATAAAAACTGAAACCTTTTTTTCAAAAAGAATTTAGGTTATTTATAAAAAGACATAACATTATAAAAATTATGCAGTTCATTTATTTGCAGAAAGGACTCTTTTAGTTCTAAGTAATTTACAATTTACTCTCTTAGTAAATTGTGAGACAGTATAGGAAGGACTTGCTGCAATGGAAATCACTGACCTTCCAAAGTTCAGATTAATAATGGGACCTGTAATACTATACAGTCTATTTGCAAATAGTATTTTGGGGTTCTAAACAACGGACCATATTAGTAAATAAGGACACACCAAAGGAAGGACTTACTGCAATAGAAGAAAAGACCTTTCAGATTATGAATAGGACACTATGAAGTATTACACAACTTATTTGTTTGCAGAGAGTCCTCTTTTGGTTCTAGACAATGAACCATCTTAGTAAATGGTGCAGAAACACCATAGAAAGGAATTACTTGCTGCAATGGAAAACAAGGACCTTCCAACACTGAGTGTTGATTATAGAGAGTATTAAAAGAACACTATGAAATATTGCAGTGTTAGATACAGGAGATCTACTTATTTGCTGCTATGGAAAACAAGGACCTTCCAAAATTCAGAGTTGATTATAGATAATATTAATACAACACTATGAAATTTTGCAGTGTTAAATACAGGAGATCTATAAAGTCTATTAAGATAAAAAAGTCACTGCAAAGGTATTTTTGGCTTGTGGTTAAGCATTAAGCATGATTTTATATATGTTATGTATTGAATGGGGCTTGTTTCGTTGCAGAACACACCTTTTAGATGCTATTTGTTTCTTGTTGCTTATATTGCGCCATAGGTTGGACTCGATGGACCCAACCTTACTTTGCATTCTGCAGCACCATGCACTTCTGTCCCTATCGTGGACACATTCACACTAGGCAAATTTTTTTTAGAAATCCTTTTAAATCAATGTTTTGTCATAATGTCTGTGTCGATCTGTGTATGATCCCTCATCTCTTTCTAGGGTGCAGAGTAACTGCTTTTGGTGTTTTTTTCTATACATGGCATTGTATCTGGTTGCAGCTTGTACATAGAGATTGCATTGTACTTCGCTGCTTGGTTAAAATGCAACTTTTTATTAAAAATGTTGAGCACCTTGAAATTTTAGGAGCTGTGTCCCAGCTGAAACTCACAGGATATATGTGGGTAGATAGGAATTCTGCCTATTTAGGACATTTGTAGGATTGAACTACATTTCTATTACATGTATTCCCAAATCATGTGACTCTAACGTGCCTTACAAACCAATGAAGAGGAGGTCAAAAAATCGAGAAACCTTCACGTTTTGCTGAGTAGGTGCTTTGTCTTGCAATATGTTACGGTCTCTAACCCAAATGTATTCACCATAATATGGATCTAGATTAGGACTAGGGCAGGAATATGACATGATTTGCTATTATGTCATTAGCGTGTAGTAGGTTTTGATCTTTTGAACGCTTATTTGTCAGTTTGCGGGGGAAGAAAAGCGCTGAACGTTCGACTTCATCGCAGTCCGGGTTCAGTAAATCC